>VMDR010000881.1:0-166622 GCA_007922815.1 Macrotus californicus | reverse complement strand
CTGTGCGATGTTAAGCAATGAAAGAAAAATTTAGATACAGAGGGTGATGTGAGGTCTAGGGTTTTTGTTTGCTTTCTTGCTTGTTTGAGACATAGTTACCCATATTTAATCAGTGATGAGAATGATCTAGGAGGGGAAGATTCATTAAAGAGATGGAAGGGTAAAGAAAATCGATGGACCAAGGTCTTGAAAGGCACGCACATGGGATCTATAACAGAAGTGGTAAAGTGAGTGGTGTGGATTTAGGGTGTATAGCTCTGGAGCTCAGGTTTGGCCCCTAGAAGTAATAGGTGTGGGAGTCAGTAGTGTATAGAAATGGACAAGATTATACAGAGACAATGTCGAAGTAAAAATATATATGAAGAGAAAAATGACAATCTTCTGTTAGTTTTAAAATTTTGAATCCCACATCTTAACCCAAATGGTTTTTTTTTCATATTTTAGTTTTTGCTGATATAAAAGGGGACATGCTGATACTTGAATATACTTTCAAGTACCTGTGTACTGTTTATTCAGCTGGAGATTTAATGTTTGTCTTTGTAGAATGTTGTGAATTACAACCTTTTCTGGAGAAAAGATCTGTAATGACACTGAGTATGGCATCACACAAGTTTTCTTAAAGAGAAAGGACCTTTAAGAACAGGACTAATCACCCCTCATCAGTTGTGGTGGGGAAAAAGTGTCATAATTTTTTTTGCTAGTATTAAAGCTAATGTTTAAAGTAAAGCTTCTGATCACTGTGCATAATATTTTCAGTCTGTCCTGTGGTTGGAAGCTGACTAGAGTTCAGGGTGAAATTTAAAGTAACTTTGTTATAAGCAAAGTACCATAGTATTCAAGCTAGTTATTTTGGTTCTTGCTTAAAATACATAAATATTCTTTCTCTGTTACCTTTCTGGGTAGTGAGTTTTATTTGTCAATAATATAAACTGGTTACTATAATGGAATTCCCAAAATCCAATGACTTAATAACCACATTGGAGGTTATTAATTTATACCTCATGGTAATTCAGAGATCAGGATTCCTTTCATTTCTTAGATATTGTTAAAGCAAAGTCACCACTTCAAGTCTTAGCCCAAAGCAAGGAGTGGGGAAGGAAAGGAAAAGGCTAACAGGTATGAGGAAAATGCACACATCACTTTTTGCTTGGATTTTAGTGGGTAAGACATACTAACTACATGGCCTTCCCTAGCTCTCACGGGAAAGCTGGGAAGTGTAGTCTGTAGCGGAGTAGCCATGTGATGAGGCGAGCTCCATTCCTGGAGAAGAGTGAACTAGTGCAGTTAGGGTTACCTCCTGAGTTTTCAGGAGCTTGTTTCTGTCTTAGCTTGTGAAGGCAAATTCATCAGATTTTGATAAATGCAAATTAATTCTTCAGCTCATGCCATAAATAGATGAATCAAGTATTTCATGTATTTAGATGTTCTTCTAATAACTTATCAAATAACCTAAAAAAGTAAATCTTAGCAAAACTATGCTATAGATTAGTAAACTGAAAAGTAATACTAGATTTCTCATCCATTTAAAATTGTTACTTCTAAATTTTTCATTTCTGCAAGTGAAATTCAAAAAATTATCACACCTACATATAGCCTTCATTTTATAAAATGTAAACCTCCATAAAGGGAGAGGGGAAGAGAAGAAAAATTTGCCAAACTTTGAATGTTCATTGCAACTTCGAGATGAAATAACATACATAAATGGAGCCTAATTATGCCCAAAAATCCTTTATAAGAATGCTCAAGATGCTCAGTTGCTAGTTATAAAGGCCCTTTGGACTTTTGTGTACATGACAGTATGTATCCTTCTGGGTTACCCTGCTGCTCTTCACCTGGTGGTGAGACTTCATGCCATACCACACTTGTCAGCCCTGATGAATCCTTCAGCGCTGGAAGTAGCTCTAAATTAGAGGTCTGTTGTTACTCAGATACCTCATTCTTGTGTGTAGGAATTGCTTTCCAGTGGACTGCTTATTTGAACATTTCCTGAATAAAAAACCTTTTTTTCCTACAGCAAATACTGCTGATGGCTCCACTTCTGTTGTGGTGGCACAAGCAATGCAGGTGTTGGGGTTGTGGGAGTCGAGGACGGGGGCTGCCACAAGTGGGCCAAATGCTGTGACCTACATAAACTGTGAGCACGGGCGCTGAGGGTTGTCGACTCTTGTTCTAGGGTTTTAATACACTTTGCTCTTTAAAGGGAGAAATGATAGTATTGTATAGTAGGGGCATAAACAGCTCTTTATGTTCTTATCTTAAATTGGTAAAAATGAATAAATAAAGCCACCTCACATACTTTGTGGACTAGGGTTTAAGCAAATCAATAAATGTGTGTGTATATAAGTACATTCAAAAGGAAGAAAAAATGAAATTGCAAGCATTAGTATTTTTAAGAAATGACTTGTGTTAAAATCATTAAGATTGCTAATGATTCACAGTATAAATTACATCACAGATTTATTTACCAGTAGTAATTTTGACTTGCTTAAGTTGACACTCAGATTTCAGCTGGAGGTGGAAGCTGGAGCCTGGAGCACCCAGCCTAAGAGAGAAGTGGGGGTGAAGGAGAGCAGTGGACTTAGTACCACACTGCACTCAGTCAAGTTACCACTGCAGGACAGTTAAAGGACTGCTTTGTTACAGTTCTGATGCCCTGTCCTAAAATTCATATTCTTTATTCACCTGTGGTGATTATTTGAGAATAGTTTTTGTTGTTTTTTCCAAATCCCCAAATTATATTAAAGATTCAATTGGCAAGTAATTTTACTCAGCACTTAATATGTACCAAGCACTAGGATTCAGTGGAGAACAAAGATAGACAAGGCAGGTCCCTGCCCTGCAGGAATTTAAATCCACTAGCTGTTGTACGTTAATATTAATATGAATTAAAGTATATCTGAGTATAGTCAGCTTGAGTGCTTTTTGTAGAAAATCTTGGCTTTATTGTAGTCTTAAAATCCTAAACTGTTGGTGTATGTGTATCCTCTTTGGGGCATGGCCACTCAAATCTCCTTTTTGAGTGAATTATCCTTCTAAACCCTAACAGTCCCCATGAGACTTGCAGCCAGGGGAGCAATGGGCAGCGATAGCTTGCCCTGTGTTAACCCCATGAACCTGTCTCCAAGGTCCCCTTTACTCTGACTTTCCAGTGAGCAGACAGCAGCCCTGCCTAGGCTCTCTCCTTTGCTTCTTCTATCCTAGACCCTTTCTGGTTTCACTGTCCCCAGCTTTAATAAATGTACTCTAAAAAAAAAACAACCCAAAACCCCCCTAAATTGTCAAGAACTTTCCAAGTGTCTTTAGCGAAGTGAGGTTAGGCACATGGGGCAAAAAGAACAGCAGAATTTTGGTAAGGGGGAGCAGAAATAACATAGCTTCAGTCAGGCTTTTGCTTAAATGACAACACTTGACTACTTCAGAAAATGATGGGTTAATACTTATCAAAGTGTACTTGATAAGCGGTAGATAATGCTTGATATAGACCCTCATCCTCAAGAAAGTGTAAGCATTGACTTCCTCATACAAACACAGGAAAAGCATGGCTGGTATGACTCAGTGGATTGAGTGCTGGCCTGCAAACTGAAAGGTCGCTGGTTTGATTCCCAGTGAGGGCACATGCCTGGGTTATGGGCCAGGTCCCCAGTTGGAGGCGTGCGAGAGGCAATTGATCGATGTATTTGGTGTATCTGTTGCACATCAGTGTTTCTCTTCCTCCCTCTCTTCCCCTCCCTCTAAAAATAAGTAAATAAAATCTTTAAAAAATAAAGAAAACACTCATTCTCAAAATACTTCTCAGTAACATTTTTAAAAAAACAACACAGGGAAAACAATCATGTGGTTTTTGGTGACGACAAAGCACCATTTCTAAGTTTTAAAACTTGAACAGTGAGCTAAGAATTAAAAAAGGTGTGTTGCATGGCTTCCTGGAACATCTCTGAAATTACCATCTTTGGAAGGGGTAAGTGAAAGGAAAAGGTGACTTGAATGTGAGCTGGGTACTTTTCTATTTGGCTTTTTGCCACTGCTGTGAAACCTGTCTAAAATAGACACTGTTAAAATCAAAATCAGATGTCCTGTGTTAATCTCAATAACATTCTGTGGTCCCCTTCCTATCCTAGCACCTAATGAACTTTCAGTGTACTATTTCCAAATAGCTTCCAAGTAATTTTATCAAATTAGGATCCATTTATTCAACTATCAGAAATTGATGTTTTCTCAGTAAGCAGGCCCTTGCCCTTCTGGAGCTCACAGCCTGTTTGAGAGACAGATCACAAGGCCTACTGATAATCTAATATGATGAGTAATGTTAGAGGCTGTGCAGATACCATGGGCCATCCTTGTGCTCCCTCTTAGCATGAGGCTAGTCCATAGATACACACTGAGCCCACACTGAAAACACTGTTTCTTATTTATTCTGTGGTTTGGAATAACAGAGATGCCAAGGGCTGCCTTGATTATTTATGCCCCCTTTATATTCTCACTATATAATATATGAGGTTTTAACAACAAAAAAATCTCCATTATACCTAGGAGGAAACTGAAGACAAAATGTGTTGTCCTGCAGAGCATCCTTGTAATTTTTCATGTACATAGAAACTATTACATTCCATAATTTCGAGTTATTTCTAGCAGGAACATGTTTAGATTAATTCCATTCTTCTTTGCAAACCATCATGAATAGTCAATAAACCCTAGTTTGGAAGATTTACTTAAAAAGCTCCCTCCCTCTGACAAAGACTTTCATAGGTCTGTACCAGTGATCTTCAAAAGTTGGTCTCAGAAGGAGGAGGGTATAAGGGGAATAAATGGTAATGGGAAAAATAGAATGATTCAATCAAAAATAAATTTGAAAAAAAGTTGGTCTCAATCAGTGATTATTAGCTCATCAACACTGATTAATCATCCTTTTGTGATTAGATTTCTTTAGCTTCTACTTCCTACTCCTTCACCATTCTACATTAAATACTAACTACAGTCAAACCAAATCTTCCCCCCTCATTTCTTTGCCCTCTGAGTGCTACCACTGAAAAATTTGCTGTTCAGCCCTGGCTAGTGTGGCTCAGTGGATTGAGCACTGGCCTGCGAGCCTAAAGGTCGCTGGTTCAATTCCTGGTTAGGACACGTGCATACGGAAGACAACTGATTGATGTTTCTCTCCCTCTTTTTCTCCCTTCACCCTCTCTAAAAAATAAGTAAATAAATAAAATATTTTTTAAAAAGTAAAAAAAAACTTGTTGACATAAAACCATGGACTTCTACACTTGAAAGAGCTTTTATTACTTTAACACCATAATTGTATGAAGAAATGGAGTCTTATATATGGGAAGTAACTTGTCCGAGAATACACATGGAGTTAGTGGCAGAGCGTGTTTTCAAATCAAACCTGATTTCTAGCCTACCCTTCTGCTTACAAATGTGATTTCCCAGGTCCTATCTTATCAGGGCACAATGCTACTCGTACTCTTTATTTTCAGCCTTCTGCTCTTTGGTGAAACTACAAAACTCCCATTCTACCAGGTCTCCAGCATGAAAGTACCTGAATCTCATTGCTTTGACCATTCACTGTAGTCCCTTGCCCACAGGATTTTTCCATTTGGATGTTCTGATTTCCTATTCCAGACCTAACCTACCTACCACCTTCCTCCTCTTAAATTCTTCCTCAGCTTTTTTCCAATAGTGAGAGCACCATTTTTTCTAGACTCAAAGCCTCGGGGGCGGCGATGAATCAATCCTTTCCACTCTCTGTCTTCTTACCGTCACCACACCACACTACATTCTCCCTCTCCCAGTCTCCTTTGCATTTTCTTTGTCGAAATGATTTCCCTGCTTCTCTAGTCTTTTGACCTCCAAAAAGTGACAGGTGTTTCCGACGCAAACTCGACCACTTACTAAGCGAATTCTGTGAACTGTCAAAGACTCAATGAACTGATCTGTAAAGTGAGGTAGTAGGGATCTTAAAATGCTGTGAAGATTCATTGAAATAAGATGCAAAATTTCAGTTGTAAAGTCTAACCCACAGATGCTCCATAAATATTTGTGGAATGATTAAATGATAGTTCTTCTTTCCTTACAGCCATGAGTATGAATTTGAATTTTTTATCTACCTAAACTATAAGATTAGGCATCAATAAAGATCTTAAAAAGTGATTGTTAGTATCCCCTTTGCTACATGATTGTCATATTCTAAGTATAGAAGTTTTTTTTGTCTTGCTCTATTTTTGTTTACAACAGTCTTGAAAGTACATAATTCAGTGGTTTTAGTATATTCGCACAGTTGTGCAACCACTCTCTAATTTTAGAACGTTGTTTTCATGTAGTATTTTTTACTTGTACTGACCTTATAAACTCTTAATTAAATAATGTCTATAGTACCTTTATTTTTTTGTTGACTAAGCTTTTATTTTTCTATTGTATTAGAACATTTTTGTTATTCTAAAAAGAAACTCCACGTACATTAGCAGTCACTCCCATAACTACTGGCAACTACCTTCTGTCTGTGTGCTGGCCATTTCTACAGATGGAATTGAACAATTGATGGCCTTTTGAGTCTGGCTTCTTTCACTCAGCATAATGTTTTCAAGGTTCCTCCAAGCTGCAGCATGTGTTAGAACTTCATTCCTTTTTATGGCCAAATGATATTTTGTTCTGGATTGGCCACATTTTGTTGATCTAGTCATCACTTTGTGGACATTTGGGCTTCCTTTGGGGCTGTTATGAATAATGCTACTATGAATATTTGAGCACAAGTTTTTATGTGGATATGTGTTTCCAGTTCTTCGAGTATATGCCTAGGAGTGGAATTAGTATAGAATCTTTAGTTGATAAGGCAAAGAATTTTCACTTCAAAGCAAAGAGTTCTCAGGGTCAGAGAACTAAAGGTTCTTAAGTGGGGTGTTCCCTTCTGTGTTGGTTCCCGTAAGACTGAAATTCTTTGCACTGGACCTCACAGAGTACTGTGCTCCCAGTCATGGAAACCAACAGAAAAGCAAGAGCCTGTCATCAGAAAGGAACAGAAACAATACAAATGCCTCCATATAATTAAAGGATGCTTTCATTAGCATAGAGTAACGGAATAACCCCCAAATCTCAGTGGTTTACTCTCACCAAAGCATTCATTTCATTCACTTAAATAGGAGGTGTGCTGCAAGATCAGAAAGGAAAACTCTCCTACAGGGATGCAAATTAAGGGAAAGTTAGATTACTGTGAACACATTTCAAACGTATCCTATCCTGTGCTCTAGAGCATGAGCCTTTAGAGTGAGAGTGACCCGCTTCCCAACCCAAACTGAACTGAAAGGGAGAAAAAGAGGGGCCTGGAAAAGCTTATGGAGAATTTCCATTCAGCTCAGAAGCAGGTTTCAAACACTGCCTTTACCTTCATAGAAAGCCATGACAAAGGAAAAAAAATGTATTTGAGGTAAACTTGGTATTGAACATCATGATCAGTCAGTCCTATGGAGGTCACTAATCACTTTCTCTTTTTTCTTTTTCCAGTGAACGAGATCATTGGGAGAGACATGTCCCAGGTTTCTGTTTCCCAAGGAACAGGGGTAAGCAGGCAGGCTCCCCTCCCTGGCCCTGAGTCCCTGGATTTAGGAAGATCTGACGGGCGCTGACAGCGCTTACTGCAGCCTTGTGTCCACCACCACCATGTACTTCAGCGTGTTTCTCTCCTCGGACCTTGGGTTTCCAGCTCTGCGGCCTTCGGGACTGGCACCGGGAATTGGAGGTCACAGTTTGTGGGGAGAGCAGCATTCCTCCACCTCGGGCCTTGGGTAGATTTTGTAAAAGAACAGGAGCAGCGTAGGTGGTTTGAGCTTTGGGGAACTGAGCTTTGCTTTTTATTTTTGAATAGGATACTTTTATATGATGGGTGCTTTGAGTGTGAATGCAGCAGGCTCTTCATTTCAGAGGTGCTGCTTTTTCAGGTGACTTGGTTGCTTAGCTAGGACTGGTGATTTGTACTGCTTTATGGTCATTTGAAGGGCCCTTTAGCTTTAATGACATTTTTAAAATAGAAACTTTTGATAAAACTTTCCAGAGGCAAACATAAAAGACAAAAATTCTCCCAAGCCCACACCTATGCCTCAAACTCAGCATGTGACCTGAAGCCTTTCATAGATTCATAGCAAGTAAAGCCAAATGTAGCTCATACCTCTTTATAAAAGTAAACTGTTAGATAAAATGAGAAGAGACCATTCCAATCATTGAAGTATTGGAATATAAAATGACATTCCAGAGCATAGCGTTTTTGTAACTTTCTAGGTGATTTTCCCGCAGTCTCTCCATTCTGCCTCCATGCTGAAATTGCTTTTTTCCCCCTCAGGGCCTTGGGTAAGATAGCTACTTGTATGGTGACTTTGAAAGGTGAGGTTTTAGTTCGATAGCTTTCATTTCCTGCCATCCTACAAACAAGTGCTCTTCCCCTTTGTGCCCTTTCCCAAGTGGGAGCATCAGCGTTTGGCTCCTCTGTAACCTTTGAAGCCAGTCTCAGGATGGTTTAAGCAACTTTACTGGTTCTAACTCATCTCTAGGGGCCAGGCTGTTAGGAGCTAAGTGCAGATGAGCTATATGCTTCAGAACAGGAGCAGAGAAAATGCAGGGCTCCAGATGGCAAGTTTTTAAGATTCACACTGGCATGGAAGGCTTATCCCTCATTCTGTTTACAGCCTCAAATGATTCTTGCCTACCCTGTTCCATCTGCATGGCCTAAAAACCAGCCGTTTCCCAAGAAGGCTTTGAGGCAAATCCAAAAATGAGGTAGCATCAGACTTGACCCTCCAGACCAAAGATGCCATGGTGCTGCTGCAGGAGAGGCTGGCACTCAAGGCAGGGGCCAGCAACAAACTCTAGCCTGCTGTCTACCAAAGGAGGTGCCCGACTCGGGTGCTTTTTTCAAGCTTCACCCCTACCCTACCGTTAATGGGATAAGTTACCTGGTCCAAGGCCTGGGCCTATTTCAGAGTTCTGGAAGTTTGCAGTATGTTTTCAGATGAAATGATGTACTTTCATTTATTCAGAAAGCACATTTTTTGAGTGCCTGCATATGAGACAGTGTGTGCTGGGTTGGTCAAAGGTTTGATGCTGTTATTCCATGAGATTGTGGGTCTTAGATGCCAGGATTCTCTACTAAGGCCAAGTAAGTCCTGGGCAGAGGGAGCCAGCTCATTGCCTACCACCTGTAGTCAGCCAGGTAGGAGCTGTTGACCCAGGATGAGTAAGTATGGTCTTTTTTTTTTTCTTTTTCTTTAAACCATGATGTTTTAGATTTTTCCCTTAAAACTAGTTAAGAAAATCACTCTGGTCCCTCTTGGATTAAGTGTTTTCATATTTTCTTTGAAAATCAGTTTTGTCAGTGTCGATAGATTTTTCAGGGCTGTGGTTAGAAGCCCACAGCTTCCTTTGGAGGTTGTGGGGGACTGGCCCCCAAGATGAATTTCCAAAGAGCTGGCCAGACTTGCCTCCACCCTCTTGCCCCTGGTGTAGCTGCCTCACCTGGGTTTCTTGCAAAAGTTACCCTTGCAAGATCCATTGGGGGTTGCTCTGCTCTGTCCTCAAAAATAAAAGCCTCTATGATCCAGAGTTGCTATGCACCAAATTTTGATGCCTTTTAAATACCTTGATGCCTGTAGCACTAGAAATGCTTTCCTATTTAAAATAAAAGTTAAATTTTAAAATAGAGCTTTGTATACTATGTAAGCAGTTTTGTATCAGCTTTGTAAAAGCTTTGGTGTTAAGAGTCAATATTTTTTGGCCTTGTAGATAGAAATTTTTGTGCAACATAGGTGTTAAAGCACACATCCATTGGACTATGCAAATTGAGTTCTAGTAGCAGCACTGAGCAGCTGGGTATGTGCTAGCACCAATCCCTTCCCTCTCTGGCCCATGCAAGATCTGGGTTGAGGAGTGGGATGAGCAGCCTTCTGCTTACTGGAGTTGCACAGAGAAACATGGCTGAAAACGGCTTTAAAAGGAACAGCTGTCTCCGGGATCATGTGTGGTGCGGCTGCCTGGGGTGTAGCTCACTGCTGCCCAGGGCTAGTCACTATCATCAGAGTTCTGCTGGGTCTGTCTGTGAAACTGTTTCTGATACGCAGAACAGATGGTTATGTTTAAAGTTCAGATGGGCTCAAGTTGAAACCTTGTATTTTAAAAAATGAACGATGTTCAGTTAAGGAACTGGTTCTCAGTTATGTTTACAGCACTCGGGATTGTGTTTTCTTGTACATTTTGTATTTTAAAACCTTTTATAGGAGTACAGTGCTCCTTACACAAATACAAAGGGAAGAGCCAGCAATTCAGGCTCCTCAGTTACAGTGCTGAAGTAATAAACAATTACAGGTCAACAGTCTCCTTGAAATCTGCCTGAGTTTTCCTCCACTTGGGGCTGGTGGTGGAGCCCTTCACTCTGGGGGCCAAAGCTTAAGGGTACTTTGGCTTTTAAAAAGTCCATGTGGTTAGGAACCTTTGTATATTTCATGGAGAGGGTAGAGTTCCAAGTTTCTTCTGAAGCTTCAGTTCTGCACCCTGAAATGAGTGCAGAGGACATTCCACGCCTCTGCTGAGTTCAGGACAACTGGCCTGCCCAAGGTGTGCACAAAAGTAGGCAGAAAGTCCCCTTTAAAAGTCAAGCCTGAGTTTTTGTGTGAGGGCCTCCTGCCCCCTAGTGTCCTTTGGGGGTACTGCAGCAGAGTCCATCAAAACAGCCTGTGGTTTTGCCATCTGATACTCCTTGTGCCAAGCTGGAGGGGCTATCACCCTTAGGTGGGACCGCCCCTGGCACAATGTGGTCACTGAGGTCCAAGTATTCTGGGGGCTGGAGCCAGCACTTTCTTTTTCTCTGCTCCCCCATCATTGGGATCTTTACTCAGAAGCTCCCAGGAGTTATACGTTGAAGGCACCAGGGCTTGCATTTTAAAAAAGGCAAGTCTGCTACAGACAGCCCCACAGCATCTGTGGGCATGGACCATATCTAGGACTGACCAAAGGCTTTCTGGGTGCTACTCAAGAGGCCCAGGTCAGGCCATCGGGAGCAGGGTAGCACCATTCCACCCCAAGCCCTGCATGCAGGGTACAGCCGTAATCTTTGGGGTGAACAGCAGAACAGTAAGTGGGGGGTAGAGCTGGGGCTTGAGCTCCTCTGAGTGCTTTCAGCAAGAAGCCACCAGGTTGAGGGCACTGCTTCTCTGGACACAGGAGAGAGATGTTAGCTGAGGACATCAGGGAGCTCTTACCTTCTGACTCCCTCACCTACAAACACACCCATTCTTTGGGGCCCTGTAGCACAGTGCGAGACGGGTCGCCAACAGGCATCAGGCTGGTGTAGTCATCAGGGACTAGCTGCAGAAGGGACAGAGATTTAGGACAGGGAGCTCTAGGCTCAGCCAGGTCCCCAAACCCTCTAGTCACAGCTTACCTGGTAGGCCTGAAAGACGCTGAGCAGATCCTTCATACCAGCTGTATATGGGACACCCTGCATACGGACCAGGGCACCTGGCTGGGACAACACTGAGGTAGGAGCAGAGGCCAAGGCAGCAGAGGGTGTGGTGAGGTAGCCCACAGTGGTGGGAGAGACTGGCGGGCTAGGGTAGGAAAGGAGGGGTTTTAGTATTTCAGTCCCACCTACGGCTTAAACCAAAATCTGCCTCCTCCTTCCCTTGCTTCTGCCTTACGCTTAGTTCAGTTCCTCCTTCCTAAAATCACAGCCTCTACGTCATCTCCATTCTAGTTTGTAGACAGCATCAGCTAGCCACACTTTCACTCCCTTGTTTCACAGACCTGGGGTTATCTGGCCCAGTAAGGGGATAAGGATCCTCCTCCAAACCAGGACAGGGGGCAACTCTATGCAGTTCTCTCAGCAGCAGGGTACCTGGGGTAGTAAGCTGTGTAGTTCATGTAGAGTTGAGTGGCTGGCCCTGGGTAGTAGGCAACCGGGGTGGGGGCAGCAGGCACCCTGGCAGCCGGGACCAGTGCCGAAGAGGGATAGAGAGCTGCTGTCTCAGTGGGAATGAGTGTTGGGGTGGCCTGGAAGGTGGCATAGGCTGGTGGCGAGAGGCCTAGAGGTAAAAGTAGACAGAATATCAGGAGGGAGCCTGGCACTGCCCTGGGTGGGGCAGCCAGAAAGAAGTCCCCACTGTAGAAAGTGAGGGTTATGACAGCCTGGGCTCTGCATGCCTCCTCCCCAGCCCTGGGACACTCACAGGGCAGCTTGCAGGGTGGAGGGGACATGCCACTGCGCCCCAAAGTGCCCCCCATTAGCACACGGCTCATCTCTTCTGTGGAGCAGGGGACCACTTCCACGTAGCGTTCCTTCATCACTTTTTTATGGCACCGCTGAGCAGCAGCTAAGGCCCGCTCTGCTGACGTCATCTGGATGAAGGCATCGCCCGATGGCCGACCCTGTGCGCATCGTCTTATTAAGTTAGTCTATCCTGATAACAAGACTGCCTAACTCCCAACCACGCAGTCCTCCCTAATCGTGTGTCCCCCTACTGGCAGCAGCCTCACCTGCTGGTTGAGCACCATGTGCACACCATGGGGCCGGATGTCAGCTGCTGCCTCCCCGAGAAAGCTCAGGATGTCTTCGATGGTGGCCGTGTAGGGCAGGCCGCGAAGGCGCACACAGTCTCTCCCAGTCCCAGGTGCCAGTGGGAAGGGAATGGGCAGCAGGGGAGCAGTCAGTGTGGGAAGGAGTGGGCTGGATGCGTAGCGGTTCAAGACCTAGTAAGGAAGGAAGCAACAGGTTGGTCGTGCTGAGTAGGGTGGGGACACAGGAGATGGAAGGGGCACCCTGGAAAAGCACCTGGGATGGGGGGGAGCCCTTGGTGCTCACCTGCTGCACCTCGGCTGCAGTGCTCCGGAAGAGTTCAATGTATCGCTTACCCAGCATGCCCTTGTGCCTGCGCAGGGCAGCCTGTGCCAGCTCCTCACAGGCAAAGAGTGCAAAGGCATCACCTGTGGGCCGGCCGTCAGGGTGACGTACAAACAGCAGCCCATCGGCACCCCCAGTCACTGGGCACTCTGGCCCCAGGAAGTCTAACACATCTGCTGGCCCAGCAGAGAAGGGCAGTCCTCGAAGCCGCAGGATCACTTGGTCTTCCCTTGACAGGAAACGAGCCACCTCTAGTGATGTGCCTTGGTGGGGGGAATGGGAGTCACTACTGACTTCATTCATGCCCTTCCAACTACCCATCCACACCTGGCACACAGGAGAGCAGAAAGGCAAGGGGTGGTGAAGTGGGACATGGGTCAAGAACCAGGGGGAGGTGGGCACTGCTGGGGACACAACTCACCCCCTGCGATCTTTACAAACTCCTCTCCTGGTGCTTTATATACCTGTGGGTATAGTGGGGACGGTCTATGGGTCTCAGGCCTGGCTGGCCTCAGCTCTGCACTGCTCCACTCCCATCCCAAATCCCCACCTCGATATAGCGGACACCCATGTGGTGCTTGTGTCTCTGCAACGCTAGGTCCCGCTGCTCGCTGTCCACAAAGCGGATGAGGGCCTCGCCATTTCTGCGGCCCTGGGCATTGAGGCAGAGCGCTACACCACCCCTGTGGGGCCAGTGCTACGTTAGTGCCTCCTTGGTAGGCCTGCCCTCCTGGGCCCACCCATCCTCCTGCACCCACCTGGCAATGTTGAGCCCTTTGAAGAAGCGAGCCACGTCCTGGTCTGATGACTGCCAGGGCAGCCCACGGGCACGAACCACGGTCTCACTGTCCACCACCTCATCTTTGCTGCTGTGGGGGGAAGGCCCAGGGTCAGAGCTGTCCAGCTACTGGCACCCCATCCCTGCCCTGCACTCACCAAGGTCCTGTCTCATATTTCTGCTTGATCACCTCAGGCTTCGAAAACAATTGACCTAAGAGGAGATGGCATGGGGGTCAGCAGGGTCTGGTGGAGGGGGTCTCCCCACCAAAGTCTATGAAAAGAGGACAGCCGGCGCTGGCTGGTGTGGCTCAGTGGATTGAGCACTGGCCTGTGAACTGAAAGGTTGCTGGTTCAATTCCCAGTCAGGGCACGTCCCTGGGTTGCAGGCTAGGTCCTGATTAGGTGTTTTTTTGAGAGGCAACCAGTATCTCACACTCTGATGTTTTTCTCCCTCTCTTTCTCCCTCCCATCCCCTCTGTCTGAAAGCAAATAAATAAAATCTTAAAAAAAAGACAGACAGTTGAAGAGGATGAGGAGGTGACAAAAAGGCTTCCATCTTATGTTCTTTTCAGAGAGGCTAAGAGGTGGGGAAGGGGACTTTGAGGATTTATTAGGCAGGCATTCACCTAGACCTGAGAGAACAGGTGACAGGTGGTGAGGGGAACCTTACCACTGGGCCCTTCGAGCAGCTGGAGGACAACAGCTACCATTGTCTTCACTTCCCAGACCCCAAAGTCATCCTCTGTGGCATCTGTCTCCAGCCCCAGTTCTAACAGCAGAGAAAGAACGAGGAAATCAAATCCCAGGATGAGAGGCCCTGGGGCAACCAGCATGAGCACTGTGACTGGTCCCACCGAGGCCCAAGTCCCTTATGTAGTAAGTAGACACACATGGAATCCCACAAGCACGCTGGTTGCAGCCCTGCTCACATATGCCCTTACAGATCCCCCAGCTCAGACACATGCAGACATATGCCACGCCCCGATGCCCCAGCACAGACATGCACTTCAGACACTTAAGCAGCAGGTGATGCCAACTGTGTGTTCATATAACCAACCCACCAATGTGCACACACTCAGACACAGCCTACTGCCGCCCCTCCACCCTGACCCCACTGGGTCACAGGTACCCTGTGCCATGGTGGCCACGGTGAGGTCCCTGGCAAGGCGGGTGCTTGGGCGCTGTGCATGGAACTCTCTGCGGAGGTCGTAGAAGGAGAAGAAGGTGTCGGGGAGCACCAGGTTCTGGGGGCACACGTGGGTGGGGATGAATGGATGAAACTGAGCTGCCCTGCCCACTCCTATACAGTGGGTGTCCTGGGAACCCTACCCCCTGTTGTGCTCTCAGTGGCATACCTTCCTGGAGGCCTCAGGGTGCAGGACCTGTCGCAGTAGCTGCTGCCCATCAGTGCAGAGCATGTAGGGGCCCCCGCCCAGCAGAGCTATGTCCCCACTCACCAGCTGTGAGAACTGGGGAGAGAGAAAGACAGACTCAGCTGGGCAGGCAGGAAGAAAGGGCACAGACTGCAAAGCTGGTTCAGCCAGATGTTCAGTCCTACCCTGTTTGGGGAGTAGGTGGCCACACCCATTGGGCCTGGCTCTGTGTTCCCCTTCTCCCCCCAGTCCACTATCACCTTCTCCTGGCCAAATGGGGGCAGTTACATATCACCCAAGCCCCCATCACACACACTCTAGAAGTCTGGAGTGGGGCCAGAGCAAACACCTGGCGGAGTAGGACAAGCAGGTGGGAAGGGGTGGGGGGTGGGGGGGAAGCAGGTTAAACCTGTCCCTGACCAGGCACCACCCTCAGAGAGGTGGGAGAGGCCCAATCCTGCCTGAGGCCCATCCGGCTCATGGTCAATGGCAGCCCCGCCTCTCCGTCTGACCAACCCAGGGGCAGAGAAATTCCAAGGACAGAACTCCACACCTGGACGCCAGGGGCAGCATGAGCTTTGACCCACACCCTATCGACCGGCTGGCACTGAGCTGTTTGTTCACAGAGGGGGTGGCACTCTTGAAGCTGCCCAGCCCCTCCCCCAGCTTCCATTGCTGCTGGAGAACAGGTATAAGCACCAAGCACAGCCCCAGGAACCTCCCCCACACCAACTTCACATTCAGACTGGCAGAGCAAGGCAACCCAGCTCTCCCTCAGCTCACTCACCAAGTGGGGGTTAGCCTGGAAGCTCTTCTGTAACAGACTAGGAACCCCCACAGTTGTTGGAAGGTGAAAGAATTTGTGCGTATAAAGCACTTACAATACTAAAGAGTCACACCCGGGTTGGGGGCAGTGGTGAAGGTAAGAAAAAGAAAACAGCAATGGGAACAGCCTCCAGCTCCAGCCGGGGCCAGGACAACTCTAGGCCTTAGCACTCAGGAGGTCGGTACCCTCCAGGCGGGGTCCGGACAGCGCCCACGCCTGGCCAGCCAGCCGAGGCAGGCCTAGACGAGCAGCTTACACCTGGCGGCGTCTGCCTCTGGGGCAGACACCGCCCTCCGCCCCCGCTCCAGCGTCTCCCAGGCGGGTGGGTGGGCCGAGGACGCAGGCCACAGGGACTGTGACCTATGACCAAGCCCAGGCCCCTCGGCCGTTTCGGCGTCTGGCTACTGTTCGGGGAGACCTGGCTGGGCAAGCCCCCTGAAGCGTCTCAGTCTTAGCCTTGCTCCCCCGCCGGCCAGGGACGCTGGGAAGGGTCTCGTGGCCTCCGTCCCCACCCCCTCAATATCTAGAAAGGCTGAGAAGACGCCCCCAGGAATGGCCGGCCCACGCGGACACACGCATAAGCGGGAGTCGTTGAAAGTTTCAAACAACAGGAACCCGTCCTACCGCCCGGGCCAGTTAGTCGCGGTGCGCCAGGCCTCGCCTCCTGCCGCCTCTCCCGCGGAGAAATGTCCCTGGGGTCCGGCAGTGTCTCCACTCACCCCGGCCCCGGCGCTCACCTGCTGCAGCACCTTGTCCAGCGGCTCGGCCCGCGCCAGGCTGTCGGCGCTCAGGCCACTCGCCTCGCGGCACTGAGGGCTCAGTGCGGCCGCCTCGGCGCGAATCAGTGACTTGTGCAGCGTCCCCACCTGCGAGCGGCGGGGGAAACCGATCAACCACTGCACCCCTCGGGTCATGAAGCTCGCTGGAGACCCCACCACCCCCTTCCCACCTTACCTGTCGGCTCCGCGGCTCCACTACTTGCCACACTAGCAGGATTAAGTCTGTCTCGTCAGAGCCCAGATCCGGCCCCAGTGCACCGGCTGTGGCCCCGAACAGTACGACCAGAGGTCCACGCTCTGGGTGGGGGTCGGCGGCAGAGTCTGCGGCAGGGTTCGGGCCCGGGCCCGGGGGCGGTGGCTGGGGTGGCGGCGGAGTCATGGCCGCAGAGGAGGGGGGCGCTCGGCCACACACACGCGGACCGACGAGGCGCACGCACGCACCGACCGACGGCAGACGCGGATCAGCTTGGGCGGGACACCGTGTGTTGGAGGCGGCACCTGCGGCCCGGCTGGCGCAGTGGGCGCTGCTGAGACCCGCCCGCGGCGCCCGGCGAGGCGGGGCAGCTATCAGCCCCAGCCCTCTCTGGGTGAGTTACCTGTCGGGCCCCGCGGGCCACGTGACCGAGGGCGGCCCTGGGAGCCATGGAGGAAAGGACGCTCAACCTACCCAGGACGCGCGCGCTCACACAACCCGCCTGGGCGCGCGCTTAGGGCCCAGACTCCCACTCCCCCAGCCGGCTGATTTCTAGGGCGGCCCTCTTCTCCTGCCGCCAACTACGAGGCCTCTGCCAAGAAAAGGGCAAAACCAGAGGCCTTCTCTAGTTCTAAGGGTCGCCTGGAACTTGTGAAAATCACCAGGAGTCAGAGGCTGTGGGGTCTGCGACGGCCGGTCTGGGGGTGACAGAATCACCAAAGGTCAAAGAGGGCGGTTAGAGTTACCAGGTATCACTCAGAGGCCTGTGGGAGGATCACTGGAGGTCATTAGAGCCATGGGGAGTCATTAATGGTCACAGCAGGGCTTGTCCATACAGGTGGGAAGGCCAGACCTTAGCCTGGCTTTAGGAAGTGCCCACAGTGCCAAAGCGCGTTCAGAGGGGTCCACCAGCCTTAGCGCTGCTGCTTCGGAAGGGAGAGGCGGACCCCCACCCTTCAGCCCAACTCCAGAGAGCGGCACTCTAGACGCGGTTAAGCAGGATGGTCCGGGCCTGGAGCCTCACCCCTACCCCACGTGGGAACTCCAGCCTGTTTGTGTAGCCCTACCCCTTTGACGGTAGGCCTGTTGCCTAGAGATGTGAGCGTGATGGCGGATGGGGACTAGCGGCACATTTGTAATGTGAGCTTGCGGACTGCAAAACCTCTCCTCCATCCGGGACCAACATCCTAATTCGGACAGTCCCACGTGGAGGGCTCCCAGCACCCTTTTGCCTAGTCGATCTTGGTGAGACTCCTTTACGGCGCATTTCCAGGCCGTCCCGGACTTCCCCAAATTGTCCCATTTATGTGACTGAGAAACTGAGTAAGAATCCGGCGGGAAGAAGGGACTCCATCCCAGCGGGAACAAAGACTTGGGGGTTGCCAAGCCCGAGTCAAAACTGAGGCGGAAGCCTCACCTCGCGATTTCGGAAAAGCAGGGCGCTGCATCGGGATCTTCGGATAGCGAAAGAGCCTGGAGTGGAGGGAGCCTTCGCGAGTTGCCCACTGAACCCACACTTTTGCGTGCCCCCATTTGAAGGATGTGTAAAGATTGAGGCGCCTGGGACAGAAGTGACTCGCACCGGGACACGGCGGCCTGGAGGAAGTGGGAAGTAGTTCTTCCAAAGACTTCGGGCGACCAGCGCTTCCCCTTGGAATGTAGGCTTGCGTCCACGCGCGGTTGCCCCTCTCTGGACCGCCCACCCAGGACTGTCGCTTGTCCCCACCCCCGGAAGAGCTAAGCCAATCAGGCCCGGGATGGGGAAACGTAATTTTTCGGGCCTCGCCCACCTCCAGATAAGCCTGGAATGTCAAATATTTATTTGGTCGAGGGGCTGGGCGCAACTACGAGGTAAGGCTCCTCCTCCCTTCCCCCTGGAGCGCGCGTGCGCCGAACGGAGTCGGGTCTTTCTCCCGGATCCCCTTCACCCCAGCAGCACCTCTGGCACCCCCGGCCCTCCTGAAACTCCTGGCTTACGTTGTTCCTTGTCGAGCTCTTGTCTGGGCTGCTCCTACAGGACAGAACCCCGGCGCCCCCCGCGGGCAGTCCTGGCGCTGCTAGATTTCTGTCTCACCCACTCTAGTGCCCTCCTGAGTTCAACCTCTAGACCCCGCTAGGCCTTTCCCTATTCTTCAGCGCGGGTCTTCACGCCGGCGCCTCCCGCTCGAGGTGACTGACCTCTCCAGTGTGGTCTCTCTGGCCGTTTTAAGAGCAAGGGCACTCCCATTAGAGAGCCCTTCATGCATATGCAAGGATTGTACCTACTGGACAGTGAACCTGAGGCGAACCTGAGGCAAGGGACTAGCAGCGTGGGGCAGCTCCCCCAAACGCCCTTGTCCCTGTCCGATCGCCCCCACCCGCATGACAGTTCCCGAGGCTTGAGCTCTCCTTGAAAAACTCAATTCGTTAAAATAAACTTAGAGGACAACTGTAATTGAACAACGATAAAAAATAAATAAATAAAATAACCTTAGGGACCTGCTTTGCTGAGCTCTTACTCATCTTCAGGTGGGTCCTCCCAAATCACTCCATTAATACTAAACAACCCGCATTCCTGCTCCCCATTTGGCTCACACATTTCCTTTTCCCCAGCACTAAACCAACGTCTAATCCAATTAGTAAAGCATTTATTGTTTCCCTGCCCCAGCCCCCACCCAGGAGAACACCAGATCCTTGAGGACAGGCTCATCCCGAATGCCTATCACTGGGCCTGGGGTATAGTACAGTTGGCCTCCCAAATCAAGGTTCTGTATTCGTGGATTCAACCAACCGCAGATCAATTTTTTGCTTTAATTCCAGAAAGCTGAGCCCTGAACAATACAGTATAAGTTATTTACATATCATTTACATTATTTTAGGTATTATAAGTAAGCTAGATGTGATTTAAAGCATAGGTCGGGAAGTGCCTAGGTTATACACAAATATTACACCATTTTAGGTAAGGCACTTGAGCAGCGGCAGAATTTTGGTATGAGGGCATGGAACCAATTCCCCCAAGGTACTTAGGGAGCATTATAGTTGCTCAAGACTTAATAAATCAATGGTTGAGCCCTGGTGGGGTGGGTCAGTTGGTTGGAGGGTAGTTGGGGGCGGCCGAGGGGTTGTATAGGTTTGATTCCCAGTCGGGCATCTGCCTAGGTTGCCCGGGCATATGATCAACTTTTCTCTCTCATATTGATGTTTCTCTCTCCCTCTAAAATCAAAAACATCTCCTTGGGTGAGTATTAAACATAATAATAAATGAATGGTTGTCTTGCTTTGTCTGCCTTTGAGTATTCCAGGGAAAGTCACCTTCCCTGGGGTCACAGGGCCTTTGCACTAGTCTTGCTGTCTTTACTTCCCTGGCAACTCACCCTTGCCCTAGTTAACCCCTGCTCTTCTTCCAGATTTTTCCCTTTCAAGGCACCTCCTTCCATAGCAGAGATCCCTTCTGTAGTTTGAAATGTCTGTATTTCACTGATAAATGTCCCCTACACCCACTAGGATTCACAAATTATGAATGAATGAATGAATGAATGAATGAATAGGAAATAAGGTATGTGAGAGGAGTAAGTGAGGCTCCAGTGGTCCTGCCAGATGCCTTTCCCAAATCATACTCCAGATATTAGTGAGAAAGGAACTTGGTTCTACCAGAGGGACCTCATGCTTGCAATTTCATCCTCACCTCACTTATTCGTGGCAGGACTCGAGGGGCAGTCCTACCACGAAGGCCGCGGACGCTCCAGCCGTTGATGTGGGCAGATACCAAGGTGGAGATCCGTGCCTGGCGCGGGGAGCGTTGCTGTTCTCCAGGAAGCTCAAGAATGGTGTAAAACCCCACTTCACCCTCCTTCCCTCCTGCAGTGGGAGAGGGTTCGATGCTAGGTGCTTTCTGGTGTCCCAGGCAGTGATCCCCACTCTTAGCGTCCTCCAGCTGGGCTAGATTACCCTTCCGTATCTCCCCAGCCTCCAGAGTAGCAAGAGCTCTGAGCTCCCCACTAGAGGGCGCACTGATACTGTCGCTTGATCTAGGTGTTGGGTTCAGGGAAGAGAGCCGAAGGGGGAAAGCCCTTGACCCCACCTCCCAGGCCGCCTCCCTAAGACTTGAGAATATTCTCGGCTTCAGGCTCCCTGGATACAGGCCACTTTTTTTCAAAGTTGCTTTGAGGGGCAGGTATGATCAGGATCTCTTAGTGGGTGGGGGGGCCCCTTCCTCTTCACCATCAGGAGCCTCTGTCTGCGCGGGATGGCCTGGCCCTGTGTCTGGCGACCATGCCCAGATCCCCGTCGTCTTGGTTCTCGGGGATTGTGTGCCAGATGCTGCCCAGGGTGGCCTGGGCGATCTTGTTGATGGTGGTCCTCACGTAGGAGGAGACCGGCTTTCGCTGGCTGGATTTCTGCTTCATGACGACCACCACGCCCTTGCCCTGGGCCTCCGCCTCCATGCCCACTGTATTGTGCTCATTCAGCCCATTATAGCGAAAGGAGTTGGGAGCCTTCAGATTATGAGCTCCGTGTTATACGTCTACTTGTGCCTCTTGATCAGCAAGCTGGAGCAGTTCCGTCGGACCATCTATTGCAGGTGGGCAGACATGGCCGCAGTTCCTCTCGCTGTGGCAGCCAGAAACCGAAAGGGGGAGCCTCCTTTTTTTCCCTTTTTCTTTTTACCCCCCATTTTTAAGCTTGGTTTCCAGGACCCTTCACCTGTCAATTCCATACTCACCCACCATGTGCTCCAGACACACTGCTGTGATTGTTCAGGGCTTGAGGCTGCTGGACATGGTAAGCTCCCTGCCAGAACACCCTGTTTTCTAGACAAACTCCTATTTGTTCTTCAAGACCCATCTCTGATTCTTCCTCCAGTCAGCCTTCCTTTTCACCTAGGTCGGGCTAAATGCCCTATTCTGGGACCCTTTCCCCAGGGTTCTGTAATGACTGGGTGGGCCAGTGTTTGGCTTCTCATGACTCTGGGGGGCTGTGGCAGCAGAAGAATAGGAGCCTGCTGAGCCACGAGCTTTAGGAGAATAAGTTAACATCCAAATGGGCTCACTTCTGGCTACCAAACCAGCTCAGAAGCCCTGGTCTTGGTTGGGTTGGCCCAAGCCCTGCCTTCCACCTGATTCACATGGGGGAGCTTGCAGCTGGGGTGAGGGTGAGGGAATGCAAAGGGCCCAATATCACAGGAGGGGTGAAGGTTGTTGGCTGGACTTTCACCTGAGGAAAACAACACAACTGACCTGGCTCTTCAGTCTCCGGGTTTATTCTTATGCCTGGCCTTTGCTCAGAATGTTCCCCTTCACAGGAACACCCTCCCCCTTTCCTAGTCTTTCCCAGAACTCACATCCAGCCCTGTGGACCTCTCAGTCACTTTCCTCCTTCTCCAGGTCTGAGAGGCATCAGGATCCTATCCTGGAATGGGGGAGGGTTGTAGAGAAGGGGCTGCATCATTCGTTCATTCAACATATGTTAAGCACCTGCTGTGTGCCAGGGACTGTGCTGGTGGTAACTAGTAATGCAGGAGGTGACAGTGATAAGACAGGTGAGGGGCCTGCTCTTCCAGGGATTATATTTTAATGGGAGCCAGGCAGGTCTAGGCTGAGGCCTAAATGCAGAGCTCAGCTGAGCCTCCAAAAGTGGAGACTGCAGACTGGTCCCAGCGCAACAAGTCCTGAGGGAGAATGAGGTTGTCCTATTCTTTAAAAAAAAATTTTTTTTTTAAAATTATTTTTAGAGAGAGGCGAAGGGAGGGAGAAAGAGAGGGAGAGAAACAGCGATGTGTAATTGCCTCTCACATGACCCCCACTGGTGACCTGGCCTGCAACTCAGGCATGTGCCCTGACTGGGAACTGAACCAGTGACCCTTTGGTTCACAGGCCGGCACTCAATCCACTGAACCACACCAGCCACAAGCAGCAAGGAAATCATTGAGGTTGGAGATGAGAGAGCTGCTGGAGTGGAAATTGGGGCAGATAGCCAGCATACACTGCAGGGTCCTCACTCACTATGATGTGTGCAAAGGGAGGGTCATGAGTGGGGTTAAATGGACAGCAATCGGGCTTGACAGTGTTTAATGGTGTCAACCTACCACGTGGAGAACAATCCACAGCAGTGGGACATCAGTGAAGAGGCTGCCATGGAGCTGGTGGTAGTCTGGCTTTGAGAGGCTAGAGCTGGGGAGACTTGGTGACCACCTGGTCGTGGGCCTGAGAGTCAGGGAGGTATCTAGAGTCCAGGATGACTCCAGGTCTGCAGCCATCATGTGAATGGTGGGGTCATGTGAAATGGGGGGACCCTCACCCTCTGACTCCTCTCCACTATGCCAGCATGGGTCATTGGCACCCCCTGCCCCCAGTAGCCATGGTTCCTATCACCTGCAGGGCCTGTCGGAGTGGGGCACCTCAGGAACCTCTTCCAACAACAGACACCCTGTGAGGGGCCCATGGTTGCCTGAGGCTGTTAGGCTGACAAGATGTTCAGACTAGTCCAAAGTGGCCCAAGCTGTCATGTTCCCTATTCTCTCCCCACTTAACCCTTGGCTTTTGATCTGTCTGTCCCTAGGCCTGGCAGAAGGGTCTCTGCAGTCTCCCACACTGGGCCTGCCAGATTGGTTCTCAGTGACTCCTCTGCTGAGGCTGGAAATGGAGGTGAGGGAAGCAGGGGTGTTTTTTTTTGGGGGGGGGTGTCCCTGGGGTAGAGCTTGAGGTGGGAGATAGATGGACCTTAAACAAGAAGAGGGTACCCTGTCTACCAATGTATTTCACTGTAAGAACACAGGAGGGGCAGGCCAAAATGGTGATTAGGTTCATTGAGGGGCACTTGGGAGAGACTGGAAATGATCAGTCACTGACCAAAGGAAGGAAGGAGGGGAGGGGAGGGCAGGGGAGGGGAGGGAAGGGTAAGGGAGGGGAGGGGAGGGGAAGCAAAGAAGTCTTGTGACCAGCTCACCCGCGTGTGACTGACCTTTGGGAGGGAGTGTGTGGAGGATCAAGACCTCCAGTTTCCAAACGTGTGGTCCAGCTCTCCCGGAGTGTTGTGTGGTGCTGGTGTATTACCGGCTGTTAAGTCTCTGCCCATTCTCTTCGCCCCCGTTCTTGGCGCAGGGAGTCTGTGTCCTCTCTGGATCCTCAAGTTTGTGTGTGCTGGGAGGTCCCAACACCCCTCCTGCTCTGCTGGGGCAGAGGGCCAATGATTTATAGCTCAGGGTCAAGGCCCAAGCCCACTCTCAACCCTGCCCGCGAATTGCTCCCTCTGTCAGGGTGACTCCATCCTCTGTACCCCTAAAAAGGGACAAATATCTCACTCAGAATCGAAATAGGCTGACTTGGCCTCTTTCCGCCCCATCCTAACCACGGCAGAGGGTTGCCTGCTTGAGCCGGGGTTGGCTGAACACCCCCAAGTGCTTTTCGGGCAGGGTGCGAAGAACCCGTGTGGGGGATTGCGCAAAGATCCTGGTCAGCTCCGGTCCCCTAAGCCCCCCAAACTGCCTCGTGCTTACTTCCTTTCTTCCCCTTGCTTTGATCGGCGTCGCTCAGCTGTCACGAGCACTGGACCATGAATCGCCACTCAGTCAGGCTCGTTCCAGATTCCAGGTCAGGCAGGAGCCAGGAATTGGGGGTGAGGGCTGCGCAGCGTACACTTCGGGTACCGAGGGCTGGGCTAGGTACCCAGCAGGGGCGAGCTGGGTCCTGCGGAGAGTTTGGAAGCCAAGCTGAACCTAGATCGATCGATGCGCTCGGCTCGCAGCGCTGTCGAGGGAGCTAGTCCGGGATGGTCTGGGGCGGGGCTGCCAGCTCCGACTGGGCGGGACACGCTGGAGGCGAGCCCTTATTGGCAGGTCGTTTGCGGGAGGTGGACCCTTATTGGCCTGGTCGCTGTGGAGGCGGTGAGCGGCGGGGTTAAGCGCGTCGCCGCGCCCGGCCTAGGTGCAAGCCTGGAGCTCTGAATCCGCACCAGGGATCTGGACGCACCCCACGCCATGGGTCCCCACCTCTGCCCTTACCGCGCAGCCCTGCTACCGGTTGGCCTCCTGTTCCTCCTGCTGCTCTCAGACCCGGCGCTTCCAACCGGACGTCCTCCCCCGGTGGTCCTGGGTGAGGCGCGCGTCCAGTCGTGGGTCCGTTCGCTCATGCGTCAGGCAGGACAGGGTGCGGGGATGAGGGAGTCTGTCTTCTCGATTTGCAACTGTTCTAAGCGCGAGGTGGGGGAGCGTATGACTGACTTGTCACCTGGGTGGGTCCGTCCACCTCCGGCCATACTGGTCGCGGGAGTGGTCAACCTATCTGTCATCTTCCTCTATAGAATATGGAGGTAAGTAGGAGGTTTACCGTGCCGGTGGTACATCGGCCTGCCTGTCCACATAAGTCCCAAACCTTGCCTCTCCTTATCCCCATTTTTTAGGTGGAAAGACCGAGGCCCTTAGGTCCCACTCCTGAGGGCCGGTTTGGGGGCAAGGTGGCCTCGGAGTTGGCCCCTAGGATCCTTCACGTTGACTTGGGCTTGTCTAGTAAGCTGTTTCCCTCGGCCCCTTCAGCCTCACAAGTTTCAGACGGAATTACCGAAAGGAAACTCGTTGGGGAAAGGATTGCTGTCTTACTCTGCCACCAGGGCTCCCCCCTAACTTGTCAAATGGGTAGCATTGGGTCTGAGGGAGGAGGCCCTGAGGAATCTGAGGATGGCTAAAGACAGAAGTAAGAGGTGGGACACTGGATATGAGCAGAGGTCAGGGAGGATGCCTGTACTCATGTCCTTCCAGACCTACTTGAACTAAACTATGTTGGGGCTAGGTGACCTCTCCTGCTTACCACCTCCTTGGCCCTGACCCCTGGCAACTGTACGGGAGTCACAGTGCTTCCTTGTGGTGCTGGGCAGGGATGAGACATCTATCTTGGGGGCCTCAGATGCCTCAGGCAAGCTATCACTCCCTCCCAGAGCTAGTGTGTCGGTGGCCAGCTAGGACTCCTGGAGGCAGAGGCATTCTGAAGTATACTGAGTCTGCATGATCCCCACGCTCTTTCTTTCTTTTTGTTTTTAAGATTTTATTTATTTATTTTCAGAGAGAGGGGAAAGGAGGGAGAGGGGGAGAGAAACATTGATCAGTTGCCTCTCGCACAGTCCCAACTGGGGCCCTGGCCCACAACCCAGGCCTGTACCCTGACTGGGAATTGAACCAGCAACCTTTTGGTTCTCAGGCTGGTGCTCAGTTCCCTGAATGACAGGAGCCAGGGCCCCATGCTCTTTCTATTGGGAGTATTTTAATGGGGATGATGCTGATCACAGAAAGGTAAGGTTGGCCCGTAGTTTGGTCCCACAGGCTCCCACACCAGGAGCTCTGGGACAGTAAATGCTTCACAAGGATGCTGGGCCCAGGTTAACCATGAGAACTGGGTAGACTTGGCCCTGCCTTCCCTAAGCTTGCAGGATGATCCCCAGAGATGAGGTCTGTGCTGGGCAAGCACAGAGAATCCACTGACCCAATCAGGAAAGGCTTCCTGGAGTATTCAGCTGGAGCTGTGGCCAAGAGAGTTCTAGGCAGAGGGAACTACATATCAGAGGGAGGGCAGGAGGTCAGGAGGTCAGCCAGGGTGTCTGGAATAGAGTGGCAGGCGTGGGAGGTAGGGGAAAGTGGATTGTGCGGGCTTGTGACTGATTGGGTCATCTGGACTTTATCCTAGGGGCCCACAGGGAGCCATGTGTAGGCCTAAGGAGTTCTCAGTAAAGGGGTGTGGCGTTGGGAAGTGTGTGGTCCATGAAAGGCATCCAGCCTTTCTCTCCTGGATTGGTGTTAACTCATTAAGTCATTCAGTTCTCAGTTATCCTAGGTCAGAGCAGAGGAGCCTCAGGGCCTACTCAGAGTCGCAGAGCAACTGGAATCTTAACCTGTCCAGAGAGTGGAGCTGTTGGCAATAATCCAAGGAAACCGCATGGCTGGCAATGGACAAACTGTTCTTGGTCACAGATCAGCAGTCCGAGTGTGACCAGCTTCTATGGGTGGGACTCAAATTGATGATGGAAACAGAAGCCAGAGGGGTGACACAGAAGAAGACCCTGGGCAGGGGGAAGGGACTGTAGTAAGCAATTTCTACCTCTCCCAGCCTCAGTCTCCTTATCTGCAAAGTAGGCATAATAAGGATGTTCTTTCCCAGTGTTACTTGAGGTGAAAGGCACGTGGATGGCTGTTGTCCTAGTTCTAGGCACAAGGGCTCAGGAAGTGACCACTGCTATTTTTAGAGGGTCCCACACAGCCTGGGCAGGGTGAAAGGCATCCAGGCAAAAGAGATTGGTGACTTCCTCTTTCAGCCATTTCCTTTGGTGGAGACTATGCCCGAGGTCTCTGCACTCCTGTGTCCAGTTCACAGGCACGTCATCCAGAGGCTGTCTCGCTGGAGGCTCCCTGCTTCTGCACCCACATCATGCAAGGAGGTGAAGGCAGGTGCTACAGCTATCTCCTGTGGCTGCCTTAAGGACATTGTCATGGTGGCCAGAGCTCACATGCCCTCCGCAGGGCTGGGTTCACAGTCTGAGCCCAGTGAGTGCCCAGAAGTGCAAGTTCTGGTTGTTCAATCAGTGATTATGAACCCTAAATGGGGATGCATATGGCAGGTGTTGAGAGCAAGGTATGTAGGAGCAGGTGAGGCCTGAAAGGTCGCTGGGAAAGGTCACTGCAAAAGGCCTTGAATGTTGGGCAGATTCCTTGGTATTGGGGAGGCCAGAGTAGGGTTCCTGGGTGGGCAGGGAAGCAATGGGGCTAGGTTTGAGTGTCACAAGGCCCTCCCAGGGCTCTTTGTCGATTCAATAGGTCAGTTCAGATAGAGAGAAGTTATCCTTTAGGCCTGGTCTTCCCCAATCCTCCCTGGGCTACAGCCGGAATGGTGTGTTGTTTCAGGGTAGCCATCTCCAACTCTTGGTCCTGGTATGCCCAGATGCCAGGGCCCTCCAGAAGATCTGCCTTTTGGAACCTTACTGGGCTCTGACCTTTAGCACAGTCTGGAGACCTCGGTGGGTCAGCAGCTGCCAATATGAGCTTCTTTCAGGGGTGTTGCTGTTCATTGCTTTCCTCCACAAGCCTGTCTTGGAGTGTTTTCTCTGGATTCACTTTTGGCTGGTTAAGTGGCGCAATGCTCTGTCTCATTTCTCACCCCAGTCAGAGTGAACCAGGCCCTACTGACTGTAGCCTGGAACGGTGAAAGACCTTTGGGTTTAAGTCTTGAGGGTCTCCAGCCTGTCAGGCCCAGGACCTCATGCATGCTCTGTGCCCCGATACAGTGCCTGGTGATTTGGGCAACCAGCTGGAGGCCAAGCTGGACAAGCCGAAGGTTGTTCACTACCTCTGCTCCAAGAAAACGGACAGCTACTTCACCCTCTGGCTCAACCTTGAACTGCTGCTGCCTGTCATCATTGACTGCTGGATCGATAATATCAGGTGGGAGCTGGGGCCCAGACCGGGTGCTGCTCACCAACTCAACCTAAAGAGACCTCCAGAGTCCATTTCCATCTCCTCCCCACCTTAACAGACCTCAAGGTCACGGACCTTTCTCCCTGTCCATTTCTCAGTCTGGTTGGCTCCACTTTTGCACTCTCCCAGCCAGAATGTTCTTCCCTTTCCCCTGCTCTTGTTCTTACCTTCCACCATCCACACCTCGTGCTTGGCATCGTCCCTGTGCTTTCTAAGCTCCAGCCCCTGTTCATGGCCTCAACACGGGCCTCGCTCCTTCCCTGCCTCTGGCTTGGCCACACCTGCCCCTCCAGCTGCTTGTTCTGTGCAGAATGCCACGTGTCCAGGCAGATGCTGTTCTTTCAGCCTGGAATCTGTCTTCTATACCTTTTACCTGATAAGTTCCCCCCATTTGCCTTTTAAATCCAGAGCCAGGTCCCTCTAACCCTCATCAAACCTTGTTTCTAAGGATGTTTCCCAATAATAAGAACTACTGCTTATTGAACAGACACTGTACATTTTACACACTTTCTTTCGTTTAGTCTTATAGCATCCCTCCGAAAGACATGCTGTTCACAAACCTGTTTTATAGAATAGGACACCTAAGATCAGTTATAAAATTGCCAAGGTCACTCAGCTGATAAGGGGCAGAACCAGGATTCAAACCTAGAGTTGGGTGACCCTGAGCTAAGTTCTCCCACTCAGGCTGAACTCCCTGAAGGCAGGGACTCTATCCCTTTTTATTTTTGTAGCAGTAGAACCTGGAACACAGCTGGTGCTCAATAAATGAGATGGATGGAATCAAACAAATTAACGTTTTTTTCTGGGAGATACACTCGCTGTCTCTCCAGGCACCCTGCCTTTCCCTGTTGTTTAAGATTCCTGCTTTGTTGACTCTTTCCTCCTCTGGGTGTGTTTGTCTTCAGAGTCATTTCTGGGCTGTTGATCTGCATTTCTATTTTTGTACCAGCAACGTGGGCTCAGTTACTACCAATTGCAGTTGCAGACTGGTACCAACAGGGGCTGGTGTACCTTCATGGCTCCTCTGCCCTGTTCAGACTTTCCTCCAGCACAGAGCTGCCTTGGCTATCCCAGACAGTTTTCTGTGCTTCTCCAAGTGGCCATTGGGGTAATCTACAGCTTGCCCTCAAGAGAGTCGGCTACCAGCACCTATTATTTGGGCCAATGTTGGGAATCCTGTCAGCTTTCTGTGGCTAATCTTTAAAGCCAGGTGGAACGCAGGGCCACCAGGGACTGCTGTCTAGCCTGTGTTTTCTTGGGCACATTTGCCTCCTTGGTATCGGGGAGGCCAGAGTAGGGTTCCTGGTTTGGCATAAGGCTTTCCTTCTGTCTCCCACCATGCTTTCCCCCGTCGTTTTTCCAGGCCTTGTCTGTCTGCCCACACAGCAGCCACCGAGGTGGGAAGGTCTCTCTCTCTGGTCTGGCTGTGTGTTGCCCTCACCACCTCCTTTGCCCTGTGGTGTGTTTTAGTGGGTGGCAGGATCTGGATCAGTAGCGATGGAACGATGGGAGTCTGCAAAGTGAGGCTGCTTTTTGGGGTCAAGTGTAATGTTCATGGCAGACCCAGGCCTGGTGCATCCCTCTCCCAAATAGATCTAAGACCCGCATTCTGGGGTGGGTGACACTGAGGAGAGGGGTCCTTCTGTCAGTCTTTAGAATGACCCTTGGTGGGGGGGGGGCTTCATAAATTGCCTTTGTTTTGTGGGAGAGGAACAAACTTGCTTCCGTTCTCAAGGTTCTCTTGGCTGGTCTAATAATCAAATAGATATGAGATAGATTAGCAAGATAAAATGACCAAATTTAATACATATGTATGTATGGGAACCCCACATACACAAGAGAGTCAGAGGCCCCCACATGCGAGAGAGGTTCAGAGATGGAAAGGGAACATGGGTATGTGAGACATTCTGAGCTAGAGTTGAGGTAAGTGCCCTGGGCTTCAGTGGGTCATTCATTATAGAATGATAAGAAGAGCAGGTGTTTAGTAAATAGAAGTTTACTTTACCACATAATGGTGGGTCAAAAAGAAATTATTGCTGATAGCCCTGGCTGGTGTAGCTCAGTGGATTGAGTGCCAGCCTGCGAACCAAGGGGTTGTTGGTTCGATTCTCAGTTGGGGCACATGCCTGGGTTCTGGGCTAGGTTCCCAGTGCGGGGTGCTCGAGAGACACCCACACATTGATGTTTCTCTCCCTCTTTCTCCTTCCTTTCCCTCTTGAAAAATAAATAGAATCTTAAAAAAAAATGATTGCTGATAATCTCTTATAAAGGGCAAGGCCCCTAATTCAAGTTCTAGGTAGTTACAGGGAGGGGCAGAAGTTTCTCTTGAGCCTGAAGCTAAAATTATCCTTAGCTCAAAATAATCCACAGACACAATCTCAGGTGACTAGCTCGGAACCCCCACAATGACTTTTTGGTCTCCCCTGTACAAATGACCACACCTGAGGATGGGAAGGGAGTGTGCTCAGGACACGGGGCAGTATTGGGACACACCCAAATTCAGTGCCAAGTCTCAGTCACCAGCTCAATATCCCTTCCTGACAGGCTGGTCTACAACAGGACATCCCGGATTACCCAGTTTCCCGATGGTGTGGATGTTCATGTCCCCGGCTTTGGGAAGACCTTCTCCCTGGAGTTTCTGGACCCCAGCAAAAGCAGTGTGGGTAGGTAGCCCCTTCTCATGGTCTCCAAGGAATGGGGCTGGAGGTTTTGCTGGACTCCTGAGTGGGAGGAACCACTCGGTTTGAGGAAGTAGCCTGTGAACTGTCTCTGATCAGTGTGAGCAGAGAGTACACCTTCACAAACCTCCCTGAAGACGCCACGGTCTCCTTGGCAGGCGTGGTGTATGTAGCTGGCACTGGCTGTGCCCTCTCTAATCCTGTGCACTTGTGTCTGCAGGTTCCTATTTCCACACCATGGTAGAGAGCCTAGTGGGCTGGGGCTACACACGGGGTGAGGATGTCCGGGGAGCTCCTTATGACTGGCGCCGAGCCCCAAGTAAGTGGTCACCCTTGTTTCCTCCCTGAGGTCTTGGGAGGTGGGGATGAGGAGGCCACAGCTACCACAGACCCTGGGCTGTCCCCTACCCCTGGGCCAATGGCATCTAACCCAGTAGTGACACACCTATCACCCCTGGCCAATCTCTCCTGTCCTTCTCCATTCTTCACCCCAAGATTTCTAGGCCTCTGAGCCCTGGAGAGAGATAATGAGTCTGAGGAAGGGGAAAGAAGCCCCTTTGTTTCCTACCCTCATTGAACCTGAGGGGAAACCAGGCCACTCCCACTTGGGTTTTAGCATTCTCCCCACCCACCTTGTCCTGGGGCTGGCCTGAGAATCAGTCAGTGGTTCAGGCCCCAGGACCCTTCCTGCCTGACTCCTGCCTGGCTCTGGCCTGCAGATGAAAACGGGCCCTACTTCCTGGCCCTCCGGGAGATGATCGAGGAGATGCACCAGCTGTATGGGGGCCCCGTGGTGCTGGTTGCCCACAGTATGGGCAACATGTACACGCTCTACTTTCTGCAGCGGCAGCCACAGGCCTGGAAGGACAAGTATATCCGTGCCTTTGTGGCACTGGGTGCGCCCTGGGGGGGCGTGGCCAAGACCCTGCGCGTCCTGGCCTCAGGTAAGAGACCCTGCCTGGCTCAGCATGGGGGCTCATACTGGGGGTGGCACTCTCTCTTGCCCTCTACAATGTCCCCCTGGGGAGCCCTTCTTTCTCCAGAATGGTATTTTTTTCCAAGGAATGTCACTCTCTAGTTGGTGACCCTTGTTACCTGTGTAAGTTTCTTACAACATGTACAATACAGCTCTTGCTCATGTAGGTGCTTGTGTGTGCACATGTGTATACGCACTGTGCTCAGGCCTGGCTGGCGTGACTTGGTGTGACCTGAGCTCTTTGGGGGAGCCTTCTCCCTCTCTCCTGTCCCCGTCCTCACTTTTTAGTTTCCATCTTTTCCCCAGAGAAGGAAGGTGGACTACAGTTTCCCGTTTATGAGCTACAGCCCCATGGGTCGCAGCCAGGAGCCTCTGTGGCAACACAGGGAGGAGGCAGGTGCAGATCTGCTTGGGCCTGCTTGCTAGACAGTTGGGAAAGTCACCTTTTTTCCCCATTCCATTTCTCCCCAGTCCCCCTGCTTTGTCGTGGCTGTCAGAACCTGCCCACTGCAGCCATAGGGCTTTCCTCCCTGCGCTAGGGCTGGGTGTGAGCCCCATGGCCCCTCACGTGAGCAGCCAGAAGCCAGAGCTGTGCCAAGCATCCGATGAGCTTTCTTTTTCAAGTCACTGGCACTGTCTGACCAGCTCTTTGGTCAGCTGGTCGTGGTGATCAGGTCAGACCCAGTGCCTCTCCCAGTAGTGACCCAGGGTTGGCTGGGCAGCTCCCCATGAGTCAGAGCTTTGCCTCAGATGCTGGAAAACTTTCAGGCCCTGGCAGCCTGGGGGCAGGGTTGGGGTGGGAGGGGGAGCAGTCATGGACCTCTGGGTAGGGGCTTCCTTTTCCTCAGGAGTCTCAGAACCAGGCCCCAGCAAGCAGAGCTGTGGGCCTGCAGTCAGTCAGGGAGTTAGAATGATGGGTGGCCATGGGTCCTGGGCAGGGCCTGAGGCTCCTGTTCCCGAGTTTCAACTCACCCTCTGGAAATCTCCCTGGCTGGTGGGCGTGTTTGTATTGTTTCATCGGCACTCTGGGGTGAGAAGGACCCCCACTGTATAGCCTACAGACCCGCCTCGTGTCTGAGGGCCTGGCTGCCCAGGTCAGTGACAGGCAGGTGGCTGGTATGAGACCACGCCTGGCTGGCTGCAGGTTTGAGCCTAGGCAAAGAAAAATTTTTTCGTAGCTTAATATGATAAAAAAAGAAAGAGAATTGTGCCTCTGGGCTGGCAACCTGCTGATTCACCTTCGATAAGATCAGTGCCCACATGCCCTGTGGGTGTGTGTTGCCTAAGTCCCTGGTGATGAAATGCAGAAGGAAAGAAGCAAGTCTTGGGTGGGTGCTAGAGCAGGAACAAAGGGAAACAGTAACAGCTAATGCCCGCATGGGAGTATAACGATAAGTGTAGAGATGCCGATGCACTGCCTGGGCCACTGGCTGGGGTCCAGCAGGGGCCCTGGGCGTGGACATGCTGCCCAGCCAGCCTGCATTCCTGAGCACAGACTGACTGGAGCCCTCTCCCCGCAGGGGACAACAACCGGATCCCGGTCATTAGTCCCCTGAAGATCCGGGAGCAGCAGCGGTCCGCTGTCTCTACCAGCTGGCTGCTACCCTACAACTATACCTGGTCACCTGAGAAGGTCTTTGTACACACACCCACGACCAACTACACGCTGCGTGACTATCAGCGGTTCTTCCAGGACATTGGCTTCGAAGACGGGTGGCTCATGCGGCAGGACACGGAGGGGCTGGTTGAAGCCATGGTGCCGCCTGGCGTGCAGCTGCACTGCCTCTACGGCACCGGCGTCCCCACGCCAGACTCCTTCTACTATGAGAGCTTCCCAGACCGTGACCCTAAAATCTACTTTGGTGATGGTGACGGCACTGTGAACTTGGAGAGTGCTCTGCAGTGCCAGACCTGGCGCAACCACCAGGAACACCAGGTATCACTGCAGGCGCTGCCGGGCAGCGAGCACATTGAGATGCTGGCCAATGCCACCACTCTCGCCTACCTGAAACGCATGCTACTTGGGCCCTGATCCCTGTGCCAGGCAGGGCTGTGGGATGGCTTGGCCACAGCTGCTTCTCTTGGCCTCTGGGGCTACCGCGGCCCACAAGTTTAGTGGTTTGTGACTGACCTTCCTAGGCCATAGGTCTTGGTTGTGAAACATCGGCCATCGGGAAGTGCTGTTTCTTATACTTTCTCTGGGAGTGAGGAAGGAAGAAATCGTCTGGACTCACTCAAGGGACTCAAGGGAAAGAATGCTGCTGCTGATGGAATCAGTGTGACCTCAGGACTGGCTACACAGGTGGATTGGCTGGCATCTGGATCCAGTCCCCAACTCAGGGGCCATGTGTTTCTTCTGCTCTTGTGGCTGTTTCACATTTGCCCACCAGCCCCTGGCCCCTCAGACATCCTGTGAGGGATGTGACTGAGCTGTGGTCCCTGCCCCCCAGAGATCCCAGGGATGGGCTTCTCCTCCGTAGGGTGATCCTTCCCACACATTGGCCACAGGTGGCTGGAGCTGCTGGCTTTCCTTTGGCCCAGTTGCTCAACAGCCTGACTGGCTTTCTGGGGGCAGCCCAGTTTTCCCTGCAGGCAGGGGTGGGTTGCTGTGTATTCTGTGGTTCCCAGGCCCTGGGGCATTCACTCCTACCTCCCTCATTTCCAAGAAGAGCCGAGCTCAGAATTGGGCAGCAGATGGCACCCCAGTTCTGCAGGCTGTGGCCCAGGAGCTCTGATCCTCTTGGCTGGGTTATTGCCCACAGTATTGATGCTGGCTCCTTTCGCCCTGGGACTGTGCTTCAAGGTCTAGAGCTGGACCCAGTGCCATGGCCTTTTAGATGCTGATGAAGAAAGAAAACTCAAGAGCGGGCCAAGGCAACTCAGAGATTCGCTGCACTGCCCTAATACTAACCCCACCACCACATTGCCACCCTACATAGGGTTTCTCTCGCACCCAAGTGGGCGGGCACAGGGCTGAGAGGAGGGTGGGCTCCTGCCCACCCTGCCCAGCACCTACCTCCACCAGGCAGCTCAGTGGTGTTTAGTCTTCAGGGACTAGCTCAGAAACTTGAGTGGGTCCCAGTGAGAGCCAGGTGCCTTGGAGCCCCTCTGCAGGTGATCTGTCTGCCTCAGAGATGCTGCGTGGGTCTTCCTGTGATAGCAGAGCTGGAGAGTCTGTATCTACCTTGGTGGCAGTGCTCTCCAAGTGGATGACAGCCAGAGGTCAAGACCTGGTTCTAGCCTCTAGGGTTGGGCCCCAAAGCCACAGTCAGGCTGGAGTGGCTGCTCTCTCACAAGGTTTCTGTGGCGCTGGATTTTCACTGTTGTGTGCATATCCAGCATCCGTCTCTCCCTTTGCTCCTGAGTGGTGGGCCCCATATTGGGCTCTGAGCAGGCTGCATTGCGATTATGGCAATAAAAGTATTCTGGACGCTGTAAAGTGCGCTGGCCTAGGCTACCCTCTAAGCATGAGAGGAGGGAGTTAGTGGAGAGGTCGGGGGGCTAGAGAGGCAGGTAATCAGAGGCTAGACCTTTCCTGGGACCTTGATGGGTTCTCTCAGCACGCAAGTGTGGCTCCTATGTACCACTTTGGGCTTCATTCTCCTGCCCCCTCTCCCAGAATCCAGTTCCCCTCCTAGGACTAAGAACCAGGAACTGAAACATTCCTGTTGGAATGCAGCTCCTGCGCCTGCCTGGTCAGCAGGCTTCACATGCCACCCCAGATCTGGGTACCAGAAACAATCCTACAGGTCACCCTGGCTTGGACTCCCCTTCTCAGCTTCTTCTCTCTTAGTTTGCAGGTCTCTGCATCTTTTGAACCGAGAGTTCTTTTCAGGACACCACCCTCCTACTTTGTTTCAACTCATCTGCCCACATCTGTCCTGCTTTGGGGACGGAGTGAGGCTGAGGGAAGAGATTAGGCTGAGACTGGTATGGACAGAGGCCAAAATGGGCAGAGATGGACTGACAGACTGGGACCACAGGGAAATGGATGAAGATAGAGAAATGGAGAGTCTGATACAGAGAAACATGCATAGGGATGGGGTCCAGGCCTGAATTCTGTGGTGTGGAGCCCAGAGCCAGCCAGGGGCCAGTTGGGATGGTTGGAGCTTCAGTTCCTGCCTCTACCGGGCAAGGCCAACCTGGGCTTCAGGCTTTGATACATCCTGGGAGCCACTAGAGGGCGCGCTGAACCCTCTCATGGCCCCAGTTACTGGCCAAACCTGAAAGAAGCATTGGCCCAGAGAGGGTGAGGATGCCTAAGGATACAGAGGTCCAGCTGCTTCGCTGACCTTGGTAGAAGGATGACAACATGAAAGTGAGCAAACTCTCACTCCCAGGCGCTGCCCAGCCTAACTCCCAGCTGTGCCCTGACACCCACCCATCAATGTCACACCCTTGTGGTAGCCTTGGAGCCACCCATTCACCCGTGATGTGTTTCAGCCAAACTGCCACCCTTTGTTTCACAGCTGCAGAGAGGGCAAGGGGTCAGAGCAGACTTCAGCAGTCACAGCAGACTGGGGTTCAACTCCGAGCTCTACCTGCTCCAGCAAAGTAGCCTGCGGAGTCTCTATGTTATTGGACAGGGATCGGGAAGGAGCAGGTCTGCCTTGGGCCAACCTGCAGTGTGTGAATTCTTGACTTCGAGTGGGGAAGATGTCACAGCACGAGTCCAGGTGATTTTAAGGATACACTTATTACAGCTGGAGATGGTGAAACAAGGAAGGCCTTCGGATAGAAGAAGCAACAGGAAAGAGCCTAGGCAGGGCTGTTCTGGCTCCCTAGAAAAGTTATGGGAAGGAAATGAGCCAAGGTGGGGCTGCTGTCAGCTCATTGAAGAGTCAGAGAAAGGGGGGCCTTGGTAAGCCTCGGGGGAGTTGCTGCTGCCCATTGCTCCCCTGGTTACAAGTCTTGTGGGGTCCCTTAGAGTTTAGGAGATGCATGTCTGGGGGGAAGAAGAGGGAGAAGGGAGAGGTGCAGGTGTGCTCCCGGGAGGGAGAGCCACATTGGGTCTTTTGGCTTGAGGGTTTTAAAGGCTGGGAGTTGAGGGCCACCCAGTTGCAGGCTGGGTGGCGGCAGTGCACTTGGTTAAGCTGGAGCAGACTTGTGCTCTCCCTGCCGCCGCTCACCAAGGATGGAGATCCCACCCATCCATTGCCCAGGCTCCAGCGTGGCCTTGGTGGTGCAGAACTGCGTCAACGACCATCAGGGGATGCACACCCCACCCCCACCCCCACCCCCAGGTGTTTCTGGTGCAGGCAGTCAAACAAGCCAGCATGGAGGCTATTCCAGGAAGAAGACATCAGTATTGCCTTAAGTTTTCTGTGGAAGAAATTATCCAAAAACAAGTGACAGTGAACTGCACGGCTGAAGTGCTTCATCCTCCAGATACTGCACCAGACAGACATCACCTTCACATTTGAAGGAGAAATTGGAAAGAGCCCAGATGAAGAAGATAACACATTTCATTAAAAATTCAAGTTCATGAAGGAACCACTAGAAGCACAAAATATTCCAGACTGTTTTGGAAATGTTATCTCCAGCAATGAAGCCAGTTCCACGTTTAGCCTTGGTTGGCTGTGGTTATATAGTATGGCAGAGTCTACTGAAAACATGTGGCATGAAATGGTAAAAATCCAAACTGCCAAGCAAGTGCAAAGAAGCAATGACTTCGCGGAGTTGGACTGCACCGTTCTACTCCATGCATTGCCTCTCAGGAGGTTATTCCTTGGCAAAGGCAGGTTCTCTGGCAGCCACAATATGGTACTGAAGTAAAACATAACAGCCGTCTGCCAAAGAAAGCACAACTGGTAGAAACGAGGACGCTAATACTGGATGAAGCGTCAGTATATTGTGGATGATGTGTATGTCAGTCTCCACTGCTGTCTAGCTTAAGGGGCCAAACAAATCCCTAAGTGTCACTTTGTATAAATGTCTTGATTTCAGCATAGAACTGTATGGCTTCCGTAATAAAGAGTGTCGTGATGTAAAGTGTCTCAGAAGTAATAGTGCTGTGTATATCCCACAGTAAAAAGCTTCGATTCCGAAAGAAAGGAAGGAAGGAAGGGAAGGAAAGAAAAAAGAAAGAAAGAAAGAAAGAAAGAAAGAAGGACTAGGGGTTTAGGTGAGGTCTTAAGGAAACATTCAATAGATTATTCATCAGCTTTTCCAGGTGTGTCCTTTCAGAGTCTTCACCGATTGGTCAGCACCACAGCAGGGGATCATTAGGCTTAGAAACTGGTCCTAGTGTCTCCTGCCTGGTTTTACTGCTTTTCTGGGCCTGGAGGTGAAATACAACTGAGGCCTAGATGTTATCTCTGGGGAGGAAAGGTCAGGGGGTTCTAAACCCCATAGCCAGGGGATATGCCAGGGAGAGAAAGGCCACCCTGGGGGCCAGGTCTGGCACCAGTTTTGCCTGTTGCTAGGCACCTGGGGCTTTCCACCCTGGTGACCTGTATCTGGCTGTAAATTGCTCGGCCAGTTTGTTCAGCTATCCCTCTTAGTTTCCCCATTCCACTTGCCCAGAATTTTCCTAGCTTCTTACTATCTTACTTCATTGTGACCTCCCTGAGCCTCAGTTTGCTAATCTGCAGAATGGGGATGAATAAATGCACTTTGCAGGGCAGTCCTGAGGAACACTGCTGGTGTTGGACGACATCCGACTCAGTGCTTGGAGCACAGTGGGCTTTCAGCTGGTGGGCGGCTGTAACTGGGTGTGGGACAGTGAGCCAGAGTCCTGGTGAGACAGGCTGGTAAGCCAGGCCAAGTGGAACAGGGAAACTGAGACAGATAGTTAAAAGGCCAAGCAGTTTACAGCTATCTAGTAAATCAGAAAATCCTGTCTTCCCTAATTAAGGACACTTAAGAGTACATGTTTAATGCTTCCCCCCCCAACCAGAGGGTAAATAGCTTGAATCACACTACTCGGGAGATAGCTAGCAGAAATCCAGTTAGTGCCATTTATGCCAACCACACCCAAGGACAGATGAAGTTAAGGGAATAAATCTCATTTTGGCACATCAGCATAAAGCTCATGAATATTCTATTGAGATCCTCCCCTAGACTCCCAGACTTTAAAACTCTCAAGGACCCAGGGCACACTCCCGCTTCCAGGAGCAGACCTACATCTTTCTTCCCTCTCAGGAGTACATCACCTCAACTCTAGGGGTCCCCAAGAGACTTGCAACCAGGGGAGCAGTGGGCAGCGGCAGCTCGTCCCAGGATAACCCCCTGAACCTATTTCCAAGGCCTCCTTTTCTCTGACTTCCCAGTGAGTTGAGAGCAGCCCCGCCTTTGCTCATTCCTTTCTTACAACATTTTTAGGGAGCTAAAGAGCCCCACCTGGGCTCATTTTTTTCCTGTAACATTTCAAGAGAGTCAAAAAAGCCCCTCCTAGGCTCCCTCCTGTTACTTCTTCTATGCAAAGCACTTCCTTGTTTCACTGTCCCCACCCTTAATAAACATACTCTCAAAATCGCCTACACTCGGTGTTGTGAAAACTCTCCTGCATGAAATAAAAAACCCACACACTACAGGCCAGCCGGAGGCAGACTCGGTCCCCTTTTTGGTAAAACTGGGAGCTGAAAGGTTGTATATGTGGTTTTTGCAAGGACAAGTGGACTGGCTGCCATTGACTGACAGAAGTGTCCAGAGCCCTTTCTCTGCCTGGCCACCTAGGCAGGAGGAACTGATCTAGGGGACAAAGGGTCAGGCTCTAATGACTCCAAACATACACATATGTATAAAGAAGGTATTCCATGCAGAGTGTGAGGGCAGCCCCAGTGAGGTCTCTTTAAAGGTCGTCTCAAGTCTATAAGGAGCAGGATGGAAGGCAGAGGAGATAATGCAGTTATTCCAAACTGCGTTTTCAGAGCATCCCATACCCTGTGGGGTGAGTTAGAGGGAGCAGGATAGGGATTGGGAGGCTGTTACCACTGGGGAGAAGAAAAACATGAGATGCAGGGCCTGGGGAGCTGGAGGAAGAAGGGTCCAGGGTACTGCCCATCTCTGGCTGGGTCACTGGGTTGGGTGGTGGGGAACAGAGATTTGGATATGGTCAGTACGGAAGCAGAGGATGTGAGGTTGTGGATACATGTGTGGGGGGAATGACTCCATCCTCCAGGAGAGAGTCATGGCTTAAAGTGTGGACAGGCCACTGAGAGGGAGGGTTCAGCTGCCTGTGTGGTCAGGAGGCCCTAGACAGAGCCACAGAGCCACCAGAGGAAAAGGTGCCTGGGAGATGGAGAAGGAGCAACCAGGACAGGAAGAGGCAGGAGGATGCAGTCCCCTAATGGGGGGCGTCAGGAGGGTCAGGCAAAATGAGGATGGAAAAGTGGCCTCAAGCCTGAGCCTCAGGAAGTCCCGCGATTGGCTACGGAACCCCAGCAGTGTCCATGGATCTGTGGGGGTCTCAGTGGATGTGTGGTGGTCCGAGTTGTGAATGTGGAGGGCAAATCCTGAGTCTGTCTTCCTGGGATCCGGAGGGGAGGGCTGGCTGTGTAGGGGATAAGAAGGTTGTCTGTGTAAGCTATGTGTAGCCCCCCTGGGTGTGGGACACATAGGGACAAGGTTTGGGGATCGGTTAGCAGCCCCCGCGGGAGCGTCTCCGTTCTGAATCCCTCGGAGCCTGGGGAGACTCCTCGTAGTGTCAGGGAGTGGCATGCCAGCTGGTGAGGGTGACTGGGCCCAGGTCACGGCCCGCGTGGGACCCGGCGTGGCTGGCCGGGGGGCTGACTGCCAAGTGCACTCAGAGGCCGGGAGAGCGCACGCGGGTGCCTGAGCGCTGCCGGCCAAATCGCGGAGGCCGGGAGGAGCCACTGCCCGCAGGCCCCAGGCGGAGCCCAGCGTCCAGTCCCGAGCGCACGCGGTCGCGATCCGGCGGCAGATTACGTGATAGGGGCGGGGCCTGAGCAGACGTGGCGACGGAGGCGGCAGCGCGACCGAGCATCCCGGTGGCCCCTGGCCACGCGCAAGGTAACGGACCTCGGGCAGGCGCCGGAGGACTGTGGGGCAGGGCTGCGTCCTGTGGGGCGGAACTCCCCGCGCGTCCCGTGGGCCGAACTCCCCGCGCGGCCCCTGCCGCAGCTGCCTCTGGCGGGATGCGGGCCTGGGAAAGGGCGCGGGTAGGGCGGGCGGGCCACAGGAGAGACGCTGCGGGCGAGAGCGTGACGCTGCGCGTGTAAGGGGAACCTTACACGCCCAGGTCCCTGTCGCGTGAAAACTCTCGCGTGAAAGCTGGAGGTGACTCCAGGAGTGTGGGAGGCCCTAAATATGAGACTGAGCGTGTGAGAAAGACTCCACGTGTGTGTGTGTGTGGGTGTGTGGGTGTGTGTGTGGGGGGGCAGAAGGACAGAGGGAGGGAGGGAAACAGTCTTCTTGGCCTAGAAGGATTCTGCATGAGTGTGAAACCCAGAGGCTGAGGGTGGCTCTGAGTGTGCAAGACCCTTGAGGAAGATTCCGTGTTTATGTAAGAGAAAGACTCTGGGTGTGAGGGTGACTCATGAGCGTGATCGAGACCGGTGAGAGTGACGCTGGGCAGGACAGACTGTGTAAGGAAGACCGAAATACTCAAGTGTGAGTCTGATGGTGTGCAAGAGTGCTGTGTGCGAGAGACCGAGAGCGAGAAAGGTGGAGGGTGAGACCCTGAGGACGGGAAGGCAGGAACAGGGCTTCTTGGGGATGCTGTGGGATTCTCGGGCTGGAGTGCTGGCCCCCTGGGGCCCAGGAAGGGTTCTTTCTAGCGACCCCGCGTCCTGTCATCTTGTTTGAACGTCTCATGTCATAAATGGGAGGGAATATTTGTGAAACGTTCTGAGAATTCTTCACTAAGCACTAAGCAAACAGTCTGGACACTACTGTGTGTGATGGTCAATCTGAGTAGGAATCAATGTTTAATTTAACAGATGTTTTGGAGTACCTCTTGTGTGCACTGGGCTCTGTGCTCCCTGACATGATTAAAAAGAAGTCAGCCTCTGCCCTTGATGGGGGAAAAAAAGCACTGCCAGCGACTCTGGGGCAGCAGAATGCTGAGCTGTCTGGGGCTTATCTCTGAAAGCTGTTTCCTGATATGAAAATCTGAGAGAAGCAGACTTTTAAAAGCCTATGAGTGTTGTCTGAGATAATTTTCACCTCTTTTCGCTTGCTGCGAGGCCCTTTCCAGGCTGCCCACGTTGCTCGGGTCCCATTTTGTGCTAATGGTTTTCACTTCCTGACTTTGGTCTCCGGCTGTCACTTAGGTTCTTATATTTGGTTTTCCTTTCCTGACAAATACGTGGAAAATCACAAGCTTGATTTCCTCCTGTCTTCCTCTTCCCCTGTCTGGCTGTGGATGTATTTTTATTGCAGACCAAAAATAAATGCCTGTTATGTGACCAACCTCCTTGGCACTTCGTGGTACAGGAAATTTCCTGACCTCTGTCCTCTGTGTTTCCTGCTGTAACTCCAGGATGTAGATACATTTTTACAAAAGTGATGCAGATGGTGTCCTGGGGACCTGGGACTTGGGGAGCAGCAGCTGTGTAGACAGGAATGATTTGAGGTGACTGGGCTAGTTCTCTGACACGTGTTTGGGCTGGTTGCTTTAGTTACACCCCTGCTGTGGGTGTGATGGAACTTCCCAGTAATTGAGTGCCGCCCCTGTGGGCATATAAAACTTAGATTTTTTTTACAAAGGGAAATATGGGCTGCTCTTTACTAGCTTCATTTTTTGGAAAATTACCTTCCTCTCTCTTGCAGAGATTAAATGGCCACGGCAGACAGGTGGAATTAGGCCTTGCTCTGGAGACTTTAATTTCTTCATTTATGATGAGGAGGCCTAATGAAACTGTGATGGTTGCTTGTTTCTTCACAGGTGAATATTATTGCTGTGTTCTCTGCTAACTTTCTTGGGTCTTTGAGGTTTGGAAAGAGTTTTAGTTATTTGTGTACGATATAAACACAATTCTAGTAAAGAGACGTTATTATACTAATAAGACATAATATATTACCTCTCTAAAGAGTAATTGTGGTCGTTTGTAATTAAAGGTCTGGCGGTGAGGTTAAAAAGAAATAGAAAATCAAAGCCATGGTAAATACTAGATCGCAAACCCTGTTGAAAAGTAATGGTATTTATTCACTGAGATTAGGAGCTGAATTTGATCTTGAATTTCCTGGTATCCCACGTAAAAAGGCAAGTGTAGAGAGTCACGTACTTTTTGTTTGATAAAAGTAATAAGTTTAAGCACTAACAAATTAATGCATACTCATTCTGAAAGATTTGTAAGAGTCCGAGAAGTTTAAGACAAGAAGTCCTCGGTGTTTCTACCACAGTTAAGATGTTGGTGTAGTTCTCAATAGCATTTTTTCTCATAGTCATCAATTATAAAAGAGTGTTTAAATGCCAGCTTGTAAAATATTCTTTGTAATTGAACTTTGAAAGAGCCTCCCTCCTCGCCCCCACCCCTGAAAATTGCATATAACGGTTCTATGGTTAATTTTTCTTAACGGAAATTTTAGTGGTCTGGTGAATTCCTTTATTATCTGCTGCAAGAGCTTGGAAAATAGGATGAAAACCTGTTAGAAAGCGGCATTGTGTCCTTACAAGTTGGGTTTAACATTGGTTTTTCAAGACGGGAACTGTGGGGTGCACTGAATGATTTAATACAAATTGTTTCAACTGTGATTTTAAAGGCTGTGTATTGAGAGACTGGAAGACTGATAACTGTGTATGATCTTCACATTGAATAAAACTGAAGGCAAACAAGCAGCCAATTCAGAGACGATCTGGTGGAATCTTTGTATCAGTGATTTTCATCCCATTGTTGTGGAAGGCCTGTGAGTCTTCTCTGCGGGGACAGGCAGTGCATCTCACACAGTAATCCACTGCTTTTTTGAGAATGTATGTAGCTACTCTTGTGACCAGTTAAAGGCAGATGAATTAAAAAAACGTTTCTGGCCCTGGCTGGTGTGGCTCAGTGGATTAAGCACTGGCCTGCAAACCAAAGGGTCGCCAGTTCGACTTCGAGTTAGGGTACGTGCCTGAGTTGTGGGCCAGGTCCTTAGTGGGGGGCGTGTGAGGGCAACCACACATTGATGTTTCTTTCCCTCTCTTTCTCCCTTCCCTTCTCTAAAAATAAACAAATAAAATCTTAAAAAAGAGAGAACCAAACCATTTTTGTAGTCATAGTAGCTTTTTGTAATGTTTTTTTCCTACTTTATCACCTGTTACCTGAAGAACAAGTGCTGTGACAAAATGATGGGGACCATTCCCTGTCTCAGACTGGCTTCTCTGAATGATCTCTTCTTTCTCTCTCTCTTTTTAAAAGAAATTTTACTTGTTGATTTTAGAGAGAGGAAGTGGGGGGGGCACTGGGGAGGAGGTGGAGAGAGACGTTGACTTGTTGTTCCATTTATTGATGCATTCATTGGTTGATTCTCATATGTGTCCTGGTGACTAGAGACCTAGCCCGCAACCTTGGTGTATCTGGATGGTGCTCTAACCAACTGAGCTGCCCGGCCAGGGTTCAATGATCACTTCTCTTTAGTTAAGCTTTTGTTGCTGTTCTGGGAAACAGGGGACTCATGATGTTAGACCTTCAGTAGGATTCATTGTGTATTTTCTGTCCAAGGTGTTTCCTAATGTTGGTATGTTTTTATTCAATGATCATGGACTGAGTACAGATCCTGCCCTAGGCCTAGTATTGGACGCTACTGAAACAGAAAAGGAGCTCACAAACTAGTTGGGAGAGATGGAAGGACAGTCCACACAACGACAGAGTGAGGTGGCTGCTAAGGCAGAAGCAGGTACTAGAAACCTTAGTGGTACAAGGAGACACATAGAGAAAGGTAGCAGCCAGGATTTTGAGGAAAAAGTGGGAGATGTAGAATGTTAGAGGCAGAGCGCTCAGTATGAGCAAAGATGTGTTCATTTGACAGGCTCCAGGGTTTAGGAACCTGTAAGTCAGTCAGTGTGACTAGGCTGTAGGTGGGACTGCATATAGCAGGGGACCTAGTGACAAGGTCCTGCCAAGAAGGTTGAAGTTGGTCCTCAAGGCCTCAGACAGTTCCTGAGGTAGGGTTCCTCACTGAGCTCTGAGACTGATGAGTAGATAGTAGGAGCCAAAGCTGTTTTTCCCCGTTGGAAGTCTGTCCACCACCTCTGACTTGCCCCCGTTTCCTGCAGGGAGGTAAGTCCTATTGCAGGTGCCAATTTTATATTTCACAGAATTCACATAACCACTTAGACAAGAACTATGTTGGGGTATTCCATTTTCAGGTGTTCTAGAATCTAGATCCTTTTTTAAAATATATATTCTATTGATTATGTTATTACAGTTGTCCCATTTTTTTCTCCCCTTTATTCCCCTCTACCCTGCACCGCCCCCCAATCATTCCCCCACATTAGTTCATGTCCATGTGCCGTACATATAAGTTCTTTGGCTTCTCCATTTCCTATACTATTTGTAACCTCCCCCTGTCTATTTTGTACCTACCATTTATGTTATTCCCTGTACCTTTTCCCCCATTCTCCACCCCCTTCCCTGCTGATAACCCTCCATGTGATCTCCATTTCTGTGATTCTGTTCCTGTTCTAGTTGTTTGCTTAGTTCGTTTTTTTTAGGTTCAGTTGTTGATAGTTGTGAGTTTGTTGTCATTTTACTGTTCATAGTTTTGATCTTCTTTTTCTTAGATAAGTCCCTTTAACATTTCATATAATAAGGGCTTGGTGATGATGAACTTCTTTAACGTGACCTTATCTGGGAAGCACTTTACCTGCCCTTCTATTCTAAATAATAGCTTTGCTGGATAGAGTAATCTTGGATGTAGGTCCTTGCCTTTCATGACTTTGAATACTTCTTTCCATCCCCTTCTTGCCTGCAAGGTTTCTTTTGAGAAATCAGCTGACAGTCTGATGGACACTCCTTTGTAGGTAACTGTCTCCTTTTCTCTTGCTGCTTTTAAGAATCTCTCCTTATCTTTAATCTTGGATAATGTAATTATGATATGCCTTGGTGTGTGCTTCCTCGGGTCCAACTTCTTTGGGACTCTCGGAGCTTCCTATACTTCCTGGAAGTCAATTTTCTTTGCCAGATTGGGGAAGTTCTCCTTCATTATTTGTTCAAATAAGTTTTCAATTTCTTTCTCTTCCTCTTCTCCTTCTGGCACCTCTATGATTCAGATGTTGGAACGTTTAAGGTTGTCCCCGAGGCTTCTAAGTCTCTCCTCATTTTTTTGAATTCTTGTTTCTTCATTGTGTTCTGGTTAAATGTTTATTTCTTCCTTCTGCTCCAAATCATTGATTTGAGTCCTGGTTTCCTTCCCTTCACTGTTGATTCCCTGTACATTTTCCTTTATTTCACTTTTCATAGCCTTCACTTTTTCCTCTATTTTGTGACCATACTCAACCAATTCTGTGAGCATCCTGATTACCAGTGTTTTGAGCTGTGCATCTGATAGGTTGGCTATCTCTTCATCGCTTAGTTGTATTTTTTTGTGGAGCTCTGATCTATTCTTCCATTTGGGCCATTTTTTGGGGCTCAGCCTGCCTCTTATGTTGTAAGGGGCAGAGCCTAGGTATTCGCCAGGGTGGGGCAACCTATGTCACTGTATTGTGGGCTGTCTGTGGGGGAGGGGTCTGAGAGGGAACAATGCTGCTTGCTCAGCTCTTGGCTGGCTTTCAGTCACTTCCCCTGCTACCCACAAGCAAATTGGGCCCTTCTGGTACTGATTCCTGGGTGGGTGAGCTTGTGCACATTCTAGGACCCAGTGGGTCTCTCTAGTGAACTCTTCTGTGAGGCTGGGAGTTTCTCCTGCTGCCACAACCCCACAGGTTTTTACAACCAGAGGTTTTGAGGCGTTATTTCCTCGAGCTGGAACCCTGGGTTGCACAGTCTGTCTCACTCCCCAGTTCCTCCAGGTTTATCTGCACACAAATGTGGGAACAACTGGTCTGCCAGCCTCCACCTTGCTTCAGTCCTCTCTGCCCCCGTTGCCCGTCTCCTCCCCTCCTACTGGTCTGGATGAATGTTTCTTCTTTAACTCCTTGGTTGTTGGGCTTCTACCCAGTTCAGTTTTCTGTCTTTTTAAGTATTTTATTTATTTATTTAGAGAGAGGGGAAGGGAGGGAGAACGAGAGGGAGAGAAACATCAGTGTGTAGTTGCCTCTCATGTGGCCCCCACTGGGGACCTGGCCTGCAACCCAGGCATGTGCCCTGACTGGGAATTGAACTGGTGATCTTTTGGTTTGCAGGCCAGCACTCAGTCCACTGAGCCACACCAACCAGGGCTGGAGGCTTTATTCTCTTTTATTTTTTCACTATTAACCATTTTGATTCTTAAAGTTTCCATTTCTCTGCTGAAATTCCACATCTGTTCCTGAATGCTACCCACCTTTTTCTTTAAGACATTTAATGTATTAATTGTTAACCTAAAAATGAAAGGCCAATGTGAGAGGCAAGAAACATTTGAGATCCAAAACAATAGTGCTGATTCAGGTAGAGAGGATTAGGAAATTAAGGCAGGAGGTATTTATGAGAAAGGGAAGGGGAATTATGACATGGATAGCAGGCAGAAATTTTTATGGGTGTTAATAAGCTAAGGAAGGAATTTTTATAGGTGCATATAAGCTTACATAGTAGTGTTAATACTAAAGAATGTCTTTTAAAAGATTTTTTAAAAATCTAATGACTACTTAAAAAAAAAAAGAATGTCTGTAGCCCTGACTGGTGTGGCTCAGTTGGCTGGGCGTTGTCCTGCAGACTGAAAGATTGCCAGGTCGATTCCTGGTCAGGGCACATACTTGAATTGCAAGTTCGGGCCCCCATCAGGGCATGTTCAGGGGGCAACTGGTTGATGGTTTGTCTCTCACATCGATGTTTCTCTTCCTCTCTCCTTCCCTTCCCCTCTCTCTAAAATAAATAAATAAATAAAAATACAAACTAAATTTCAGGCCCAGCCCAAAAGTTACTTTACCCAGTCTTAACATTCCAGAGATTTGAGGGGTAAGGTGTATAAGGCAGTTCCTCTGAGATGGGAGTGCCTACCCTATGTTAAAGTGACCTCTTTTATATTATTTTTCACATAATCATAGTTATTTTAAATTCCCTGTTGATAATTTCTATATCTAGGTCATCTCTAAGTTTTATCCTGTTTATTACTTTGCCTCTTGATAGTGGTTTTTTTTTGTTTTTTGTTTTTGCTTGTGATTTGTTATTGTTCTTCAGATGTAGTATATGGAATAGTAGAGACTGAGGTGCATTAATTCCAGGAAGTGGGTGCCTCTTTTGCTAGATTGTTGGTATGGGAGTTTGAACCAGTTGTGTTTGGGTTTTGTTGTTGCTATGGTTACCTTCTGTGTACCAAAGTCCTCCCACAGCTCAGGGTTGGTTTGCTAGAAGGAGGATTTTTCCTGTGTCTGTGCCCCACCACCTGCAGTGTTAGGCCTTTCTGCACTGAAGCCTCAAGGCACAATCTACCCCCGTAGTCCTGTTGCTGGGTGCTCGTCTGGTGGTGGGGAGCAGCGGGTTCACTGTTGTTTTGGTTCAGCCTCAGTCTTAGGCAGGTGCTGTTTCCCTGGGTCTGGGTGTGTGTGTATCTTTCTGGGTGATCCTGCCCCTCCCCCACAGGCAGGACACCTGTAAGGGTAGGTTGGTTCCATGTGACCAGAATTTCCTGCCCCAGTTGCAGGATTTCCTGCTCCGGTTGCTTTGAGAGTGACAGAGTTTGCTGCCTTTTCCCCAGGGGTTTAAGTGTCTTACTCTTTAGAGAAAGGACCAGGTAGACCTTTGTATTTTTCCCAAAGTAATGACTGCTTTCTCTAGACTAGCACTCCTGGGAGGCTTTCTCTGGGAGAGAGTGAGGCCTAGTGTTTCTTCGGAACATCCCCTGAAGTCTGTGGAGAAAAACCTCTCGTGTCTGTGGCTCTTGCTAACCCACCCTTGACTTTTAGTAATTCATTACAAATTTTGTCTGAGCTCTCCTTCCTTGGCGTTGGTCCTGTCGTTCCACCCCTGCCGCAAGTGAGCCAGAGCTTGCGTCTCTCCTGGCAGGTGCTTATTTTTCCTTACATTTCAGTCTGGTTGTTTGTCCTGTAACTTCAGTTCTCTGTTGGCTTCAAGGAAAGTTATGGTTTTGTAGATTATTTAACTTTTTCTTGTTCTAGGCGTGGGCGTGGTGCTTTTCCCAGCTTTCTACGTCCTAAATGGAAGTGGGAGGTTGAGGAGATTCCATTTTATATCAGATTTTATTTTCCTGTGAAATGAGCTTAACCCTCTTTTTTCCTTTCTGTGGTAATTGTGGTTAAATATATATTTGGTCTCTGTCCACTATTTCTGGCACACAGCTCCTGTACTTTCCTATACGGACATTTTTTTGTCATAATATTTCATTTTGTTTCTGAAATAGCTCCAGAGCAATAAACCTGAAATGAAATGGATGTCTATTACAGCCCCTTTCAACCTGCCCGAGTTTATGTTAATCAGGTGACTTTTGGAAAGCATCTAAATCCCTTTAGGATGGAGGCTGGTTGCCAAGAAACCAACCTGGTGATTAGAGGTGGAATTTTCAGACCAGTCCCAACCTCTGGGGAGGGGAGAAGGGTTGGAGGTCGAATCAATCACCTGTGGTCGATGATTTAACCCTTTCGGTACAAGCACTCTTTCCGCCGAGACACTCCCGCTGTGCGAGGTGAGCCATTGTGAGCCATGGTATGGGCGCCGGATATACCCGGCGCCCATCCACACAGGTCATCAGATGGGCGCCAGATACCGAAAGGGTTAATCACTCATACCTTTGTATTTAAGCCTCTATAAAAAATTCCGAAGACGGGGTTTGGAGAGCTTCTGGGTTGGTGAGCACGTGGAGGTGCTGGGGGAGAGGCTGTGCCCAGAGGGAGCGTGGACACTTGGTGCCCCCTCCACTCACCTGGCTCTGCTCATCTCTGCCATCCAGCTGTTCCCGAGTATAATAAACCAGTAATCTAATAAATTTTCCTTAATCCAGTGAGCTGCTTTAGCAAATGAATTAAACTCAGAGAGGGTGTGGTTGGGACCTCCTGTTTGTAGCCTGTCAGTCAAAGGTGCCGGTAACAACCTGGCTTGCGAGTGGCATCCCAAGGGGTGGTAGGGGGCAGTTCTGTGGGACTGAGCCCTTACCCTGTGGGGACCGGTACTGTCTGTGGGTAGACAGCGTCAGAATTTAGTTAAATTGTAGGACACCTGGCCGGTGTTGCAGAAGTGCTTTCCCGCCCCCAACCCCTCCCTGCCAGCCGGGGTCTGATGGAATAGGAGGGGGCTGGTGTGGTCACTGGGGCCAGTTTCTCTGTTCCCCTGTGTTGCGTTGGGTGACGAAGAACAGCCCAGGCCCCTCTGCACCTGACTTCCGTGAGAATACAGGCCCCTCGGCTACTTCCTTGTTTTGTTTTCCTGGGCGCCTGGGCTCACCTGACAGACACGTGGAAACGAACAGGTCCCGGTGTGCCTGCACAGGGAAACCTGCAGGCCCAGCGCCAGGAGTGCAGAGAAGGTGGTGCCCCCTCACAGCCAGCCCTCTTCCAAGCAGAGGCAGGCTGGCCCAACGCCTCTGAGAGTGAGGGAAGGCCTCCTGGTGCCAGAGGAGTTTTGTCACTTGGGTTCGGCCCGGACTCAGGAGGGGCACCGAGACAGGTGAGGCAGGAGTCTGGAGGGAGGCTGCGGGGACCAGAGTTTTCTGTGAGAACTGCCTACTCCTGGGGGCCCCAGCTCCCTTGTGCCAGCTCAGGGAGGCAAGGTTCCAAAACATCCATTTTTGTTGAGCGGATCAGAGGCTTCTGGGAAGATGATGTCCTGATTGACCCCGTTCTTATCCATGGACATTATCTCTGTGCCCTTACAGGACTGACTCCTGGGTGGGAATCAAATGGCCTACCAGACTCCTTTCTTCAGAAGATGAATTAGGAGTAGGGAACCTGAATTCCTGACTCCTGGGGCCCAGGAATTGAGGGAGGGAGAAGGCCATGCTGAGGGGAGGGTCAGGAAGGTGCTGGTCTTCCTCTGACAGATTCTGGGTCCTTGGTACGTAGGTTGATGTGGAATCCAGCTCCCTTGGGGTTTCTGGACTGGCCCGACTCTAATCCAAAGGTGGTGTGTGTGTGAGCGCCCGTGTGTGCACCGCCCCCCTTCAGGATGCCATCCAAAACCACGTCTGTGGATAAGAGGAGCCTTGTAGCTTTGATTGGGTGTCAAGACTCCTGGGTCCTATTCTGGGAGAATCTCGTTGCAGCCCTAGATGGTAGAGAGGGGCATGCTGAGGAGGAGAGCAAACGAATCAATAGCAGAAGAGCTGCAGGCTATAGTGCCTTCTGGGTGTTCTTTCTCCATCTGTTTTTACCACGTTGTCCCTCTCTGGGCACTCTGGGAAAAGAGAGGTGTTGAATGAACATGTAGCAATGTAGGAAAGTAAGGTGGGTATTTTTGAAATAGCAATATATGGGTGTGTATTTTCTTTCTTTTTTGAAAAATATTTTATTTATTTGTTTTTAGAGCTCCAGGGAGGGAGGGAGAAAAGAGGGAGAGAAACATTGATATGTGAGAGAAACATCGATCACTTGCCTCTTGCATGTGCCCCAACTGGGGACCCAGCACACAACCCAGGCATGTGCCCTGACTAGGAACTGAACTGATGACCTCTTGCCTTGTGGGATGATGCTCAACCACCTGAGCCATGTCAGTCAGGGCAGGGTGTGTGTTTTCATGAAGGTTTTCTCCATGGTCCCTCTCTGCAATAGTGTTACGCCCTTGTCTTAGTGTCTTCCTAGCTCTTCCCACCAGCTGCTCATGCTCTTTGCCAGCCCGACAGTAGCTCCAGCCCTGTCCACGTGTGGCTGGACACTGCAGAAGTCCCTATTTATGTTTGGGTGGAGGTGAGTGGGTAGGATTACCTGGGTATAGACATAAGAAGACATTCAGGCCAGCTACGACTGTGAACCCGATGCTGGGACTGTGGTCTTTTCTGCGGGGCAGGGTTGCAGGTTCTAAGCTGGCAAGAACACAGCCAAGACTGTATCTCAAAGAGAACCCATGCTGTGGATGAACCCAATGCCAGCCTACCATGGGCATCAAGCCAGGTACCTCTTGTTGGAAGTCGCCTTCATGTTGTGCCTGAGCTCTTATGGTGTCTTTATTGGGAGGCCTGCCTCCCTCCGTTTCCCTGAGTCCTGTGGGGGAAACCGAGACAGGCTCATTGTAGTTAGGTCTGTGTGTGAGGCATGCTGTTCCTACATAAGAGGTGGGCCGGGAAATCTGCCTGCCTTGCAGGTCTAAACTAGAGCTTCTCCAGCTCCTGCCTTGGACTGACACACTTATGTTCTTTGCCAGGCCGTAGTAAACACAGGTGTGAAGGAAACATTTGCCATGGAAGCCAAGGAGCTGGAGAGCCAGGCGTCTGCGTATCATTTCATTCCTGAGGCCAGCCAGCACAGGGAGGAAGACAAAAGGACACCATCCCAAGGGACCACAGGAACTATGCAGCTGAAGAAGGAGATCTCTCTGCTGAACGGCGTCAGCTTGGTGGTGGGCAACATGATCGGCTCAGGGATCTTTGTTTCACCCAAGGGTGTTCTGGCCTACACGACTTCCTATGGGTTGTCGCTGGTCATATGGGCCATTGGTGGGTTTTTCTCCGTTGTGGGTGCCCTTTGCTACGCGGAACTGGGGACCACCATCACCAAGTCTGGGGCCAGCTATGCTTATATTCTAGAGGCCTTTGGGGGCTTCATTGCCTTCATTCGCCTGTGGGCCTCCCTGCTAATCGTCGAACCCACCAGTCAGGCCATCATCGCCATCACCTTCGCCAACTACATCATCCAGCCCTCCTTTCCTACCTGCGACCCGCCATACCTGGCCTGCCGTCTCCTTGCTGCTGCTTGCGTATGTGAGTCTTGGGCTAAGTGGGGGAGTGTTAGTGGGGGCGTGGGTCACTTTAGTAATTCTAGTAACACCTTATATCAAACAGTATATTTTGCTTTTTGCGAGGAAAAGAGGTCTATCTTTTCAAGAAGTAATTTCACTGAAGTCACTTGGTCCTGAGATAAGAGTAAAGGATGGGGGTGGGAGACGTTTGCATCTGTTTGTGGCTTTGATGCCTCACATCCCTTTTACCCTTGGCTGTCCCTGAGTTCTGTTCCCCAGTCTGTGTGACAGGTTGCTGCATGTCTTATATTTGTCTTGTCAGGTGTTTTGATTGGAGTCAACATCACTAGTTACAGCTTAACGCAGAAAAAATCATAAGTGCTGAAGCCTTCATTATGCTGCTCCAAGAAAAAAGTTATTTTGCTTCTCAGCTTTTTATCTTAAATGAGTGGGAAGTCACCAGTGAGGAAATCGGCTTGTCTAGACTGTGGGGGTCCCAAGGCGCTGTCCCTCAGGCCCTCAGGACCACAGGGCTACTTCTTCCTGCCACTGACCTCTCCACAGCCTGTTCTAAGCAGCAGGCACCACACCAAGATGGCTTTTTCCCATCGGTGTTTCGGGTTTCTTTACACTGACTTTGTAAACAAGCTCTGCCCGGCGCCAGTGAGAGGAAGGTGGGAGGCTTCTACCCCATATTTGGGTTTCTGTGGATCCCTCTTTATTTTCGTTTTTCTCTTATGAGGTGGTGGGGAGGGACTCTATGTGAAGTCACTGGAAGGGAGAGGATTACTGTGAATTTACCCAGTGGTGTAGAGCTAATATTTTATTTAGCTAAGAAGTGGCCCAGAATTCCCTGCATTCCTTAGCACTGTGTTGCCAGAGGCCCGTAATTATACTCTGTTCTTCCCATATCTCTGCTCGCAAAAGCTTTGGCAGAATATGTAGTTTATCTGCCCTGTTAAAAATAGACCAAGAACACTGGGGAGTTAGCAGTAAAGGACTATGCAGTCCTCTGTGCCCCCTAACTTGGAGAAATTTGTTAAAGGCAAATGTTAAAGGGAATCCCTCCCCAGATACCCCCGGGAAAAGGGAAGGAGGACACTTAGTTGTATATCTAATAGGGTTTGGCCAGGGGGCCTCTGGCCTGACTGAGCTGTCTAAAAAAGGGAATAGTTTTCTGATTATAAAACATACTCATCAAGGAGAAAAATAACTTTACCTCAATTCATCCTTAATGTACCACCAAGAGATGAGGACTTTTTTTAAACTAACAACCCCTCTTCTTTTTTTTTTTTAAGACTTGAAGATTTTATTTATTTAGAGAGAGGGGAAGGGAGGGAGAAAGAGGGACATATGTGAGAGATACATTGATCGGTTGCCTCTCGCACGCCCCAAACCTGGGGCCCTGGCCCACAACCCAGGCCTGTGCCCTGACTGGGAATCGAACTGGTGACCTTTTGGTTCTTGGGCCGGCACTCAGTCCACTGAGCCACATCAGCCAGGATGAGATGAGGACTTTTAATAGTTCAATTCGTCTTCATTTCTTCCTTTTGGCGTCATACTTTCCATATAACTTTACATTCTGCTTTTTATCATGGGTTTTACCCCTTTTTTGTGGAATGTTCTTCAAAGAAAACATTTTTTAAAGTAGTGTGTATGTCTTTTTTTTCCTTTTTTAATCTCTGACTGTGAATTGAACCCTCAACCCTTTGGTGTACTGGATGACACTCCAACCAAACGAGCCACAGTGGCCAGGGCTTACTTCTTTTTTTTTTTTTTAATTAAAAGATAACTCAGCCCTGACTGGTGTGGCTGAGTGGGCTGGGCATTGCTCCAAGGGTCAAGGGGTTGTTAATTTGGTCCTGGTTGCTACACATGCCTGGGTTTCGGATCAGGTCCCTAGTTGAGGGCATGTCAGGGGCAACCAGTTATGTTTCTTTCCCTCTTTTTCTCCCTTCCCCTCTCTCAAATAAATAAATACATAAATAATTGTTTAAAAGGTAACAGACTTTACAGTCAATTTGAAAAATGCAAAAATTAGAAAAAAAAAAGAAAATTAAAATCACCTACGATTTTACCTCCCAGAGAACAATTGTTCTATTCATGTGAAAACCTTTCCAGTATTTTTTTTCTGAGCATATTTATCATTTTTAAAGAGTACCCTTGAAATCATACTCTTTGTGGTTTGTACATTGCTTTTTAAAAAAATTAATATTTAATCCCTTCATCTAATATTCCTAGCAGCTAGGGGGCTGGTGGCCTGGGTGAAGAAGTTTGAGGAATTGACCAGCACAGATTAGTAATTACAAAACAGACGTGGGGATGTAGGGCAGGGAATACAGTCGATAATATTCTAGTAACTATGTATGGTGTCAGGTACTGGAAATACCTGGGGGAACACTTTATTACAAAGTATATGATTGTCCAACCAATATGCTGTACATCTGAAACTAACACAAAATAATATTGAATGTAAACTGTAATTGAAAAAAATTAAAAAAAATTTTTAGCTTCATCTGAGGACATTTTTTTTTCATTGCCTGTAGAGAGGAAGGGAGAGAAGAGCATTGGTTGGTTGTCTCCTGTACACACCAGGGGATCATACGTGTCTGGACCCGGGGTCTCCTGTGCCCGTGCCTGGACTGTAGATTGAACCTACAACCTAGGTATGTGCCCTGACCAGGAATTGACCTGCAGCCCTTCTGTTACAGGACAACGCTCCTACCAACTGAGCCACACTGGTCAGGACTAACTGAAAAAGTTTAAAAAAAATTAAAAAACAAAACCAAACAAACCAAAATATTCCTAGGAAACGCAGTTTGGGGACACACAGTAGTTTCCTGGCAGTGTGGTACAGTGGTTAAAGTCACGGGCTCCCGGGCCCTGGCTGGGTAGCTCAGCTGGTTAGGGTACCATCCTGGTACACCAAAGTGGCAGGTTTGATCTCTGGTCTGGGCACATACCAGAAGCAACCAATGAGTGTATAAATAATTGGAACAACAAATCGATATCTCTCTCTCTCAAATCAATAAATTAAAACAAAAGTCACAGGCCCCCCTGCAAACGGGTTTGTTTCCAGCTTTACCACTGAGTAACCACTGACTTCAGAGGAGTTTCGCTGGCTCTTGCCTCTCTCTCATCCCTTGGGCAATGGGAACACTGGCGGCACTTGTCTGCAGAGGCGCCCGGGAGGGGTAAGTGAGCCACACGTGCACTCCTCGGGTGTACAGTAGGTGCTCTCTCATATTCTAGACAATGCTGCTGCAGGGCTCCTGTGTGTAAATCAATTTTAGAGTTTCTGCATGTTTTCTTTCATTTCATCTTTATTGTATTTTTTCCCATTACCACTTAGTCCCCGTGTACCTCTCTCCCCCCCTGCATATTTTCTTAGGATAGAATTATACAGGGTAGCGCAAAAGTAGGTTTACGGTTGTGAGTACACAAAACAGAGTTTCTTTTGTATTATTATTTATTAATTTTTAAAATTATTTTCCATACAAACAACCGTAGGCCTACTTTTGCCCTCCCTTGTACAAAGGACATCCCTGAGTCTAAAGGAAGAAAATGTTTTAGGTTCTTCGTATGTCACCCTGTTGCTCTCCAGAGGTTTTGTGAGTTTGTGCTTTTTCCTGAGCACTCGAGAGCACCTGTGCATTGCTCCTGCGATGGCCTGAGGGCGAATTCCAAGAATAACCGAGTCCAAGGGCACCTCTGTCTGTAATTTTTCATACACAGAATATGTTTGTTTGCTAAATCTTCTTCTCTTTATGATTTTTCACAATTGTTTTTGTGCTTCAGAAGCCCACTCCCACATCACAGTCTTTTGCGAGGAAGAGAGACCTCACCTCTTAGAAATGCAGAATCATAGTACCTCACAGCTCCTCTCACTCAGTCTAGTTCTACCCAGATTTCTCACAATCTGAATTCCTGCAAGCCTCCTGTCCCAGAGCTTGTCCCATAAGGTGGGCCTGGAGGTGGGAACTTGTTAGAGATTGGGCCAAGTCATTTTTACCCGGACTGACCAGGCTTCAGGGTTCAGCTTACGTTTCTTCTTGGAACTTAGGGCATAGAATCAGGTTCATGGATCATCCAGTAAAGCTGTGATGTGATGGAGGGAGTGTCCTTGGGCAGGGCTGGCAATAAGAGCGGCTTGGGTTCAAGAGACACAAATTGGAAGAAGCCAATGAGGTCATAATTAGGGAAAAACCAAAGATCTGCGCTGAATCCAGGGTGAAACTTGAGTAGGACAGGAGGATTAAATTAGTGTTGAAATGGAGGCCTGAGAGGGGTCCAAGCTGTTGGTTGGGAGACTGCCCAAAGACGTTACAGCCGTGACCAGCTCTGCAGTCGATGTTCCGTTCTAGAAGAGAGGGCCCAGGCCATCTCCACATAACCAGCTCCAGGGCAGAGCTGCCAGCTCGAGGCCTATGGGCCTGACCTGGCCCACAGATGTGTTTGTTGGGCCTGCACAGTGGCTAATCATTTTTTTTTTAATTTTTAAAGTTTTTATTTACTTATTTTTAGAGAGGGGAAGGGAGAGAGAAAGAGAGGGAGAGAAACATCAGTGTGTAGTTGCCTCTTGCACACCCTACTAGGGACCTGGCCCACAACCCAGGCATGTGCCTTAGACTGGGAATCGAACCGGCAACGCTTTGGTTCACAGGCCAGCACTCAATCCATTGAGCCACACCAGCCAATGCTAAACATTTTTATATTACTTGTCAACATTTGAAAATCAGGACTTGTCCTTTCTTTTGAAAAATCAAAATTTCGAAAAACTTTGGACCCAAATTCCTGCCCGACACAGTCAGCCGCATTTGAATAGTGGTTGCTCCCTTTAAGTGGGACATCACTAGTTTCCAGTCCATTCTAGTCCTCCACTTCCTCCTGTTTTATACCCAGACATTCTTGTCATTGCTCATTTGTGTTGCCTTCTTGGCCCCTGAAGGCGTTGCTGTTTTAGATGCTGGTTTTCTAGCTGCACCCCGCCTCCCCTCAATCTTGGGTTACACTTGGCAGGGAGATCCAAGCAGCTATTTTAGGATTTCAGGCTGCCTTAGCTACACATTGTCCTAGAGCAGTGGTTCTCAACCAGAGCTGAGCCATCTGGTAAGGTCTGAAGTCATTTTTGGTTGTCACAGCTGCTGGGAGGGGGTGCCACTGGCAGCTAAGGGTTGGAGGCCAGGAACGCTGCTGGATGTCCTGTAACACACAGGACAGCCCCTCACAACAGAGACTTACCTGACCCACATGTCAGGAGTGCTGAGGTTGAGAAACTGTCTTAAATGTGCATTCTGCTCATATATGTTCTGGGATCTTGGACTCTGTGGTGGGTGGGACCTCAGGCTGCTGACTGAACTCAGTATGCTCAGGGACTCTCAGTCACCTATGGGACTGTAGGGGAAATGGCAGTTCTTGAGGTCCCCAGCTCCCGTCCCTGGCCAGGGGCCCAGCACTGTAAGAGCGTTTGATTTGACTTCCAAAGTGTATGTTTTTGGCTTAGGTCTTGTCAGTGCTTTTATCTTTGTGGGGTCCTGCTTTTTATGTGGCCTTCCGCATTACTGTCGGTAAGTATTCGCAGTGAAGGTTTCAACATGGAAGTCAGTTCAGCACTGACATGTGGCATCAAAGCAGAGGGCAGCTCACAGCTGAGACTCCATTGTCCCCGAGGGTTTGGCAAGGCCAACAATGAGGAAGAGGAGGAGGAGGAAGGGGAGGAATATTGTCAAGGGTGGGACTGGAATGAAGAATCACTGTGCGACCTGGATAGCTTTGTCCTCTCTTGCCATCTTGAACTCAGGCCTGGGCAGGGCTCTGAGCAGGCCACGCGCCCCTATTTTGGTTGGTCACTGCTATGGATGGGCAGTTTCCATGTTCCGATGGTGCCAGGCCCAAAGAGGACTAGGTCTTGACCATGGTTGTTCAAAGACCCTGTGCTCTAACCCTACATATAGTTTGAAAGTTCTGGTACTATGATTAAATATGAATATTTGTGTAGCTAAAAACAAAGGCTTTTAAAAAGGCACGTGCATTACATATCATACACATCCCAAGAGGTAGCTCCTGACTATGGGGTCTCCACGTGGAGGCGTTTGCCTCTCCTGACTGCTGTAGAACATCTCTCCTAATAGACTTGTAGGTGGTCCCCACCCCCCCTTTTCCCCTTTCCCACCTTCTTCTTGTTAGAGATTATACCCCTCTGTCCTTGAATGCCCCTTAGTAGTGCCCAGCCTGTTTGTGGGAGGAACTGGAAGGGTCCCTTCTTCTCCCTGTTGCTGTAGGAAAAGGAGCTGTGACTGTCGGCATAACTGAGACCACGGCATCAGGTTGCCTGCCAGGCCAGCTCCTCATCAGAGAGGACGCGGGGGCAGGTCTGTCTGCGGGCAGGTGCATTATTCAGGATTAGATTGTGTTTCAAACAACTGCCGGCCAGAGGCAGCATGGCTCACACATACTGAATGCATTCCTCTCACATGTTAGAAGTAGACGTGTGGGGCTTGTGAGATGACTTCATAATTCCTCAGGGAGCCAGGTTTTGTTCCTCGGCCTCACGCTCTGCTATCCACAGCATGTGACTTGCAGCCGGTGGTGCAGGATGGCTCCTGAGGCTGTAGCTGGTGTCTGCGTTGGAGCTGACAGGAGGGACGAAGAAAGGCATGCCCCATCCTTTAAAGATACTTCCTGAAGTCTTATTTATGTAAAACTTTGCTTACATCCTGGGGCAGGAACCTGGTTACCTGGTGCTACTTCCCTGCAAGAGAGGCTGGGCAGTGTCACCTTTGTTCTTGGGCAGCCACGACCCCCACTGAAATATCTATTACGGAGGAAAAGTGGAAAAACAGATATTGGGAAAGTAACTAGCAGTCTGTGGCGCAGAGAGACTTGGGGATTTGTTTCTGGTTTGGGGTTGGGGCTAGACCTGCTAATTGGATGAATACTCCTTTCTCAGCAACAAGCCCCCAGAGAGCCTCGAAGACCCCTCGTGTGGGTCCTGCCCCCATGGGGGCAGGCTTTCCAGCAAGGAAATGAGATTAGGAGAACGGAGAAGGCTTGGGTGTTTTAATGGTGGTGGCCAAATTGCTGTCCCTGTTGTCCTCTGTTTGAGTGCCGCTAGTCTGTGGTGCTAGATGGGGGTGGGTGTTCGGGAGGGTTGGAGAGGTGAGGACCAGATGGTGAAATTTTCTTTCTTAATTAGAATCAGGAAAATATTCAGAACACTTGACTGCTGCTTGGTAGACTGTTTTCAGAGCTCTCTGTTCTCTGGCAGGGCTGCAAGTTGGGTGAAGCAAGCATGGCTCCTGGGCCAACATTTAAGGGCAGTTTGCCAGGTGGCCCTCTGACAGCGAGTGCCTCTATAGGTTTTGTGCCCTAGGTGCCTTTCTCGCTCACCCACTCCTGGCCCTGCTCTCTGGCTGTCTGCATGCTGTTAAGTATCTTTATTTCTATTGAGAAAGAAGTGTATGTTCATGGTAAATAAGTCAAAGTATAAAGGGGGCACAGTGGAAAGGTCTCCCTCTCCAGGCACGAGGCTTCCTCCGCAGCGCTAGCCCCTGTGACTGGGCTCTTTTGTACGTTTCCAGCTAGGCTTTCAGAAGGGGCGCTGCTCTCCCTCACTGCTTCCGCACTCGTGGTTGAATTCCCACTGTGTGCAGAGACGACTCAGCCTCGGGGAAGTTGGTAGCAGGGCTGAGGGAAGGTGAAGGAGCAGAAGTGAGAAGCAGGCCAAGGAGTCTGTCCACTTCTCTGCCCTTCTTGCCGCCACACCTTGGTGCCGCACACCAGGAGCGCCGCGAGTGCGGCCAGGATGTCGTGAGACAGTCTCTTCGTGTGTATCTCCACCTTTCTCTCTCTTTTTTGTCCCCTTCTGTCTGTGTCTCCTTGTCGTTGTCTCTTGTCTCTCTCCTCTGTGTCTGCCTTCTGTGTATTTCTGTGTCTGTCAGTCTTTTCCTTACAAGCCGTACACCCTCTCACTTCTTCTTCCTGTGGTCTTCCTTCCTTCTCTGCTTTCATGTGGTTTTTGTTTCTTTGTCACGAGGGTTTGTATGTGACTTCGCCTTGCTGTGGTCCCGACTCTGCTGCTTTTAGATAGATTCAGTCTCTTGGTATCCCAGCTCCGTGTTCCTGGGCAAGACGATCCAATAGGCTTAGCCTGGGCCAGGGTCTGGCTTGACCATGCACAGTAGTGGAGGGGAGCAATTCCCAAGAAGGGGCCCGGCAGGTAGGCGGGTACAATATGCTTACTGTATTGCCCGAGAGTCTGTGGCTGACCGGTGGCTATGAACGAGGCAGTCCTTGTGTTAGCTGACCTAGGCTTAGTCCCACACGGCGCACTTCAGTTAGCGGGGCAGGTCCCTGGGAGGGCCGGCCAACAGCACGCATTCCTTGGGTCTTCTCCCCTTCCCCTTGACCGTTGCCCACACCCCCCCAACCCCACGTCATGTGACTGACTAGTAAGCACCCGTGTTATTTGCCAGAGTACTGAGTGAAAGCTCTTAAAGTGTCTGCGAGGCTGCTGAGCCACTTTGTTTGTACCTACAGGCTGGCCCTAGGCTTTCCTGTCCAGCTGAGTGGAGGAATGTCCAAGTTTCTGACAGCTGCCTTGTTCCAGGGAATTCGCGGCTAAGTGAAAGTCATTGCCATCTGGATTCTAACCAGAGCTCATCATTTCCCCTCTTTGCCTGGCAGTAAGCTTAAGAAAACAAAATGTTTTTGTTTCCTCCTAAGAACGTATGATTTCCTTGGAAAAGCACCACCCAAATGCCTGAGGGAGGGTCCTTTTTGAGACAGATGCTCACGAGACCAGAGCAGGAGACACTGAGCTGTGCTGGAGTGTGAAGTGGGCTGTCAGGTTAAGGGGAAGGGGAGCTCAGGGAGCGACCGGCTGGTGTGTGTGGGGAAGGCTTTACAGAGGACGTACGGATAGAGCGAGACCTGGAAAGTGGACGTTGCTGTCGCCTGTGGCAAGGGGAGGAGAGGACGACATGGCTTTTTCGCGTGTATCTGGCACCAGTAAAGAGAGAGTCTGGCTGAAGGGTAGAGTGCAAATTAGGTAGGAGTAGGTAAAGGTGGCCTGGAGGATGAGCCCAGAATATTTTGTACTAACATTTGAGGTTCATATAAAAGTTCTGGTTTTGGAGGCCAGGGGCAGTAATTAGAGGTGTCACTGTGGAACCCCTTGTATATTGTTGTCGTATCTTCCCTGTGGATCGGAGCAGTCCCTATTCAGCAGGGGTAAGGGGCTGGGACCCTCAGCACAGGGCCCAGATGCCGCTGAGGTGCATGAGGAACTGGAACAGAAAGCCAGCAGGGCTGACAGCAGCCTAGAGAACTCCCAGGTGAACTCGCTTCTCCATGGACCTTGCCCAGAATTTGGGGTGGGGGGCGGCATAGAAATGGGAGTGGGGGAGATCAGTGGGGTCCATGTGAGCTTAGGATTGGTATTTAGCCTCTCTCAGCCTCAGTTTTCTCATCTATAAAGTGGGAATAGGAATGTCTATATTTTGGAGTTGTGAGAATTAACCAAGAGGTTGTATGTGAAACTGTTAGGCATGTGACAGTTTGTATTTTTTATACTTACACAAAAAACGTTGTGTCTCTAATTCTAATTGTGTCTCTAATGACCTGCCACCTACATTCAAATTCACCTCATTTATTTTTTAAAAATATTTCTTATAAGATTTTATTTATCTTTAAAGAGAGGAGAAGGGAGGGAGAAAGAGAGAGAGAGAAACATCAATGTCTGGTTGCCTCTTACACGCCCCCAACTGGGGTCCTTGCCTGCAACACAGGCATGTGCCCTGACTGGGAATCGAACTGGTGACCCTTTGCTTCGCAGGCTGGCACTCAATTCACTGAGCCACACCAGCCATTGCGAATTCACCTCATTTATTAGTGGGCCTCCCTTGCCTCTACTCTCTAAGGTGGCAATGGATACGTCTTGTGTCTCGGTTGGTTTGGAACGTTGGGAGTCTGAGGGGAGAGGAGTATGGTGAAGTCCACCATTTCTGGGCCTGAGGGGGGATTTCCAGAAATGGTTCTGGTTGTCAGAACTTGTGAATGTGGGCACACTCCTCCCGCCCTGGGAGCACGCCCACGCCTTTCTTCCCTCTCAGGTGTGCATCTCCTGAACTCTTAGGGTCCCCAGGAGACTTACAGCCAAGGGAGCAGTGGACAGCGGCAGCTTGTCCTGGCTAACCCCCTGAGCCTGTCTCCAAGGTCCCCTTTTCTCTGACATCTCAGTGAGCGGACAGCAGCCTTGCCGTGGCTCACTCTGTCACTGTGACTTTTACGTCTCAGTGAGTCCACACAGCCCCACGTGGCTCCCTTTCGTATGTTTCTAGAGAGCCAAAGCAGTCCCTCCTAGGCTCTCTGTTGTTGCTTCTTCTGTCCTAAGCCCTTCCTTGTTTCAGTGTCCCCTACTTTAATCAATGTACTCTCAAAATTTAAAAAAAAAAAAGGAACTTATGAATACGTGTTCATGCATGCAGACAGGGCAGAAGTGATATACTCTGTAAAGAAAGGCAGGGCCTCTGTGCCCTCAGCTCAAGCCTGCCAGTGATGGAATGGTTTCTCTTCTAGGTCTGCTGACATTTGTGAACTGTGCCTATGTCAAGTGGGGCACGCGTGTGCAGGATGCGTTCACTTACGCTAAGGTCCTAGCGCTCATCGCCATCATCGTCATGGGCCTGGTTAAACTGTGCCAGGGTAAGAAGGGCCTGAGGTGGGGAGTGGGGTGAGTCCGGGGGGCGACATGGGGGTTCTGTTGGCTTCACTGCTCGCCTCGTTGTACAAGCTGGACTGTCAGTGAGAGCAAGAGATCAGTCCCTGGGCCTCGTGGGCCGGCGGGGCTGGCTTGGCCAAAAGCACACGAGTCAGCCCCTCCCTCAGGGCTGCTTTCCTTGTAAGGAGGCTAGGAGCACTGCAAGGAGCCAGCTGAGGACCTGGAAACTTGGGTCACAATTAGGACATAAAAGTAAACAGCGGGGACAGAGTGAACCCTGCGCTGGCTCCTAGTTTCGGTCTGTGACTGCCAGGCAAACAAGTAGGAAGATGGGGTCCTCCTAGAGACGGGTAGAAGGGGGTGTGTGTGTAGGGAGATGGGGTGTGGAAATCATTGGGTATTTCATCTGGACTTGCTCTTATTCAGCATTTCCTGCCAGAGTCAAAAAAATAAAAAAAAATTAAATATTGTGCAGTTGGCACTGACTTTTCTGCAGGTTGGCTTTAGAGAGTGTTTTTATTCCTGGATCAGAGTAAACTGGCAGTGAGGGTGACAGGTCTCCTGAGATCACCTGAGGCCTTAGGGACGTCTTCAGGCCCAGGATATCCTGATCATTTAACAGCCAGTTCTGTAGATCACCCGCCTCTAAACTTGGCTGTGTTCACAACCACCTGGGACACTGAGACCTCATCTCAGACCCATTGGATCAAACTCTGGATGGTTTGGAGTTGAAAAAGGCGTGTTTTTAAGAAGCGCCCTGTGTAATTCTTAAGCAGCTGGTCTAGCCTCTGTGTGAGCACACATGCCCGGTCAGCCAGCCAACTGGGTATCCCTGGAGTTGCAGAAACATCTTGGGGTCAAATTGGATAGTCGAGTAATCCTCCCCCGAAGATGTGTGCCTTAGGAAACCGCTGCTTCGGGTAGTGACTGACACCCCTGGCACGCAGGTGTTTCTGTTTTCCCTTCTCTTGCTGCACGCCCAGCCCTTTTTGCCACTTTGAGGGATCGGTCTAGGCTTTCTGCAGCGGGTGACAGCAAGCTTCCTTAGAAGTCTGGGTCTTGTTAAACCTGCAGCGTGTCCAGAAAGTCTCTCTCCTGAGTGCTGCTTCCTGGGCTTTCAAGTCCATCGTCTCTGGAGGCCTCCAAGGAGTATAACAAGTGCTTAGGCTGGTTCCTCAAGGGTGAAGGTGACCCAGATCTTCCCCAGGCCCAGTGAGAAATAAGACCCAGGTTCTTACGTAGCCTGTGATTTCCTGCCCCAAGCAGCCACAGCCTCTGCCAGTAGAGCAACAGAGTTCTCTCTCTGAGACTGAGAAGCCCATTTGGCCAAACTGTGCAGTGCTCTGGGGCAAGAGAGGTAGTTCCGCGGGGAGGTCTAATCATTAGTGAGAAATGACTCCTTTATGATAAACAGGGTGCTTTCTAAAAATAGGAGGGAGGGCTGTGGCCTACTGTGAGGTCACTTGCAAGAAATGGAAATTCACTAGGGCTTCGGAGCAGCTGTCACATCGGAGGCAGCTAGGAGTGCTCTTCTTTATCCGAGACTGTGCAGTTTTACTGAAGTAATGGGAACTTCCCTAGGGGAGTGAGGGTGGAGGGAAAGTCCAGGGAACTGGTGGTTGTCGTTCTTTTGGTGTTAAATTATTTATTTTTTCTCCCCCCCTTCCCTCTTGTTTTTCCCTTCTTGACCTTCCACTCCTCTTTCTTATCCCCCCTTCTCCTTCTTTCTCTTCCTTCCCCCTGAACCCCCACCGACCTTTGCTCCCACAGGACACTCTGAGCACTTTCAGGACGCCTTTGAGGGTTCCTCCTGGGACATGGGAAAACTCTCTCTCGCCCTCTACTCTGCCCTCTTCTCTTACTCAGGTTGGGATACCCTTAATTTTGTAACAGAAGAAATCAAAAACCCAGAAAGGTAAAGGCGGGCTCACCCTCTCACTCCCCAGCTCTCACTCCCCAACGTGGCTGGAACTCCTGCTGGTAGAGGGCAAGCTCTTCCCTCCCCTTGTCTCTCATCCCTCCCTACTCCTTCTCCAGCTCTGAGGGACTAAGGATTAAGGGTTAGGATGGGAATGAGGGAAGGTGGGACAGCCCTGGGCTCCTTGCCTTCACATTCACACTGGAGACCAGGACCTCCCTCAAGGGGAGGTCCTTCAGTGGGCAGCAGCAGGCCCAGCTGGGCCCAAGGTGTTAGGACCTTGCACTCTGGTACTGACACTGAGGTCTGGGGAGCCAGAAGTTTGTTCTGGGCAGCCAGGTCCTTAGCCTGGCCTCTAGTCCCTAGAGGATACTACCCCTTCTTCAGCTGGGGTCCTCGTGTGGCAAGCATCAAATATCATGAGCTATCGTCACATGACCTCCCCTCCCCATCTCTCTTACAAGAGCCCAGGGGCATGGGATACATACTCACTCTAGGCCACATGGGGAAGAAATGCCTCAAAAACCCAGAGGCCAGGGAACTGTTAAATGTCAGAAAATTTTTCGGTGAACTTTGACCTCAAGGAGAGGTTGGTTCTAGGTAGTCCTGTCTCACTTGTCCTGACAGAAATTTGCCCCTGGCCATTGGGATTTCTCTACCAATTGTGACACTCATCTACATTCTGACCAACGTGGCCTATTACACAGTGCTGAACATTTCAGATGTCCTTGGCAGTGATGCTGTGGCTGTGGTGAGTCTGTCAGGATCCCTGTTGCCCATCATCTTCTGATACTGAATGGCTCAGCCTTTGTGCAGCCATTCCAGCTCTGCCGGGGGAGGTGATGAGTCTAGGCCTGGGGGTGGGCTGCTCTGCGGTGACTGTGTTCGACCCCACAGCCTTGGTACAGGAGGCTTTGGAAGCCCTGTCCTGTGCTGAGTGTACCTTCTGTGTTCTGCCCCCAGACATTTGCTGACCAGACCTTTGGCATGTTCAGCTGGACCATTCCCATTGCTGTCGCCCTGTCCTGCTTTGGGGGCCTCAACGCGTCTATCTTTGCTTCATCAAGGTATGGTGTCTCTGCTTCACTGATAACAGACTCCATTGCTCTTGGAGGCTTTAGGTGAGTCCATAGAGCACTCCTTGTTTTTTCGTTTTTAAAAAGCTTTTATTTGTTTATGTTTAGAGAGAGAGGCAGGGAGTGAGTAAAAGAGGGAAAGAAGCATCAGTGTGTGGTTGCTTCTAGAGCAACCTGGCTACTGGGGACCTGGCCTGTAACCCAGGCATGTACCCTAGACTGGGAATCAAACCGGTGACCCTTTGGTTTGCAGGCCGGCACTCAGTCCTCTGAGCCACACCAGCCAGGGCCTGCTTTTATAGTTCTTATTCTACTGGACCCACGAAGCAAGTGATACCAACAGCCTTTTACAGTACTTGTGAAGTGACTCCTGTGGCTTTTGTGACACTCTGGTAGCCGAGAAGGCTTCTTTCCTGATTTCTCTTCCACTCGCCCTGTAAATGTTGCTGTCCCGAAGGCCAGGAGTATAATAGGCATTCAGTTAAAACTTGCCACATGAACAGAGAAAGTTCTGTCCTAGTCATTCTTCTTACTAGTTTTGACACCCCAGTCCATGTCTTTGGGGCCTCCCTGGAACAACCAGAGAGAGTAAGAGCAAAGTCAAGGCCTTGTAAAAAAATATGACGTCACCTCCTTTCACGTCAGCCTGCTGTGGCCAAGGTTGCACCTGATGCAGCTCTTCACAAGCTGCCCCACCCAAACACAGTGCTTCCCATGGCCTCATCCTTATTGATGCTAAAGATGTCCCCACTGGCCTTGCCAACTGTCCGCAAATATTTAGGTGGTAGGTGCCTTCTAACCATACTCAGCTCTCTTGTGGCATGGACTGGATGGGGTTGGTGAGGACTCGAGAGAGTAAGATTCTGGCCGTGCACACAAAGGGGACTTCAGTGCTGACAGGTCAATGCACCATTGTTTCTGCCAGTGTTACCTTCTTCAGTTTGCCTTTATTACCCATGCAGCTGTCTTTGGCGTTGTACTAGACACCTTAGCCTCACCTACACAATACTCCCATCCAGCATGCCCTCTATTCCATTTCTTCTCTACTTAGGACAAACGATTAAGTTCGTCGGCCAACTCCAACATCTTCCCCTGTGACACCTTTCTAGGTGGCATCATCGACTCCTGTGGCTGCACCCAGATGACCCACGAGCGTCTTACACTTAATGTTCACCCCACATGTGCTGTGTCCAGCTGTGATTCTGTGGACTGTCAGTCCTCCTTGCTTCCTGATTTTGTTTTTGGTGTTTGCCCTCTTCTCCTAGTGTGTGCGTGTGCATGTGTGAGCATGTGTGTGCGAGCAGGCGCACACCGACCCTCAGTCAGGCCTCCTCTCTCCTCTCTTACGAGACAGTTATTACGGATGACCTCCTTGCTTGGCCTTCTCCCCATGCCCTAGTCTCTCCCTGTTCCCGTTGGCCTCCATGATGCTACAAGAGTCTCTGCATCAAGTCCTGGTAGGCCCTTACTTCAGAGCCACAGCTGGCGTGGCCTTGTACGCAAGTTCTTCCCAGCATACGCCTCACACACCTGATGCTGGGACTACAGCATTCTAGCACCAGCCTTCGAAGAGGCCACACTGTTACGCCGCCAGGCCTCTTTTGCCTTTGCCCACCCACTCACCTTCTGGCAAACCCCAGCTCTTCTTCCCAGGCCAGGTGTGGTCATCTCTTGCCAAGTGTTTTGTTCCCCCAGGCTGCCCCCAGGCCTGGTGAGTGCTGTGCACTCCTTGATGACGCTGGCTGCGCTAGGCGGTGCTCATTTCTCGGCTGCTCTGTTTCCCAGTCAGGAGGGCTCTTTAGGTGCAGAGAGGAAGATGGGGTTGTCTCTCTGAGCTCCAGGCTTGCCCTGGCCTATCACATGTCAAGAGCTCTGAGAAGATATATGAGAACACAGCAGAAGTCTGGCTGTTTTTCTTTAAGAAGCCATTGTGGCCCTGGCTGGTGTGGCTCAGTGGATTGAGTGCTGGCCTGTGAACCAAAGGGTTGCCAGTTGGATTTCTAGTCAGGGCACATGCGAGCCAGACCTTCAGTAGGGGGCGTGTGAGAGGCAACCCCACACTGATGTTTCTCTCCCTCCCTTTTTCCTTCCCTTCTTCTCTCTCTAAAAATAAATAAAATAAAATAAAAGCCATTGTGTTAACTATGAAATTTATGGGATGGCAGGGTGAAGGTACCTCTGATGGGATGGGTTGGGGTGCCAGCGGGTGATTTCAGGGTGAGGCATCCATTTGATATTAGTAGGGTGTCTGTGACTGAGAGAAGTGGGGGTGTCAGTGGGTAACAGTGGGGTAGGGCATCTATCGATAATAGTGAGGTGCCCCTGGCTGAAGAGGGGGAGACATTTGTGGGTAAAGGGCGTAGGTTGGACTGGGCACACGCAGAACATGGGATGCTCCTGAGAGACTGCCCCCTGCTTTTTTCTGGGCTCTGAGCCTAGTTTGCCTGAGTGAGGAGTGTGGCTATATGGCTGAGTAAGAGGATCCTGCTGACATATCTCTTGTCCCTCCAGGTTGTTCTTCGTGGGCTCCCGTGAGGGCCACCTCCCAGACCTTCTGTCCATGATCCACATTGAGCGTTTTACACCCATCCCTGCTTTATTGTTCAATGTAAGCTCTGGGAGGAGTGTGGGGACTGGGTGCATCTCCATACTGCTCCTGCTGGCTTTGTGAGAAGACTGTTGGGCGGGAGGTATATTAGCTTCCTTGAGGTACTTCCTGAGCCTCTCAGTGTTTCTTTTTAAAAAAAATCACTTTAAAATATAAAAGTAAACATCATCATATTAGAGAAGGCAAATGCTATAAAAGAACATAAAAATGAACTTGTAAGATTTCTCTTTTTTTAAAAAAGATTTTATTTATTTATTTTTAGAGAGGGGAAGGGAGGGAGAAAGAAAGGGAGAGAAACATCAATGTGTGGTTGCCTCTTGAGCACCCCCTACTGGTGACCTGGCCTGCAACCCAGGCATGTGCCCTGACTGGGAATTGAACTGGCGACTCTTTGGTTCTTAGGCCAGCAGTGAGCCACACCAGCCAGGCCTCTATCTTTTCTTACATGTCAGTGGCTTCTTCTCCTTCCAGCTCTTCCTTCTTAGAAAAATTATTCAATTGTATTTAGAAAAGGAGCCAGACCAGTTATACACCAACTGCCCTAGGGGCCTCCACTCTTGTTATAGACAGAATAGGCATATATAGTAGATGGCAGTAAAGTGTTTTGTTCCAACAAAATTAGTGAATTATGAAAGTATTCTGATAGCCCTGGCTGTTGTGGCTCAGTGGATTGAGCGCCAGCCTGCAGACCAAGGGGTTGCCAGTTCGGTTCCCAGTCGGGGCGCATGCCTGGGTTGCGGGCCAGGTCCCCAGTGGGGGGTGCATGGGAGGCAACTACACATTGGTGTTTCTCTCCCTCTCTTTCTCCTTCCCTTCCTTTCTGTCTAAAAATAAATAAAATATTAAAAAAAAAAAAAAAAGAAGGTATTCTGATAGATGGAAAGTCCTGAAGAAGGACCACCCTTTTCTAATTTGCACTAAGATATTATATAAATAAAAGCTAACAGGGACCCTGAGAAAAAAGACCTTATTCCAGGATTTGAAAAACAGTTAATTTCCTTATTAGGACCTACATGGTTTCATTAGTTAAGTTTAAATTTTGGATTCATCTGGAATTTTTATTGTGACATATGGACTGAGGTGGGGATTCACTTAATTTTTTTCTCAAATGGCTATCCAGCTCTGCCAATATCATTTATTAAATAATCCACTTTTCCAGTTCAAATTTTTACCATATAAAAATACTAACAGGTAATATTTAAGGTGCTTTATACATGCCAAGCATAGTGATGTACCCCTTAAAGGTTTCATCATCCCAACTAACCCTCCCCATCAGCACTAAGCTTCGTTACTTAGCTTTACACCGAATATCTGAAAACAAAGAGGGTACTTCTTTAGTTTATTTTCCCCTGGAGTTTTCCTAGGAATTTTCATGTTTATTTGTCTTGATGAACTTTTGTATCATTTTGTCAAAGTAACAAAAAAATTCTCTTCTATTTTAATTGGGATAGCATTGCATTTATAAATTTAGGGGCGATCTGACAGTTTAACTTTTATATTAATCACTGCCTACCCCACTTTCCTCCCCTCGATAGAAGGTCCTCCTTCTTCCCCCAGCATGGGCTCTTTCTGTTGTAAACCCTCTGTTGATTCTCTAGGATGCGAAGGTAGGAGTCAGGAGCTCCATATTCTTGAAGTTGAAGCAAATCTGACTTTGCCCCAGGACTCTCATCCCTGACTTCCGTCTTCCAGGGCTCTTTTGCTCCAGAGGGCAAATTCTGTCATACCCCTCTCTCCTGGGGTGTGGATCCATTTTGCTAATCTGCATGTCTTTTTTTAAAAAAGATTTTATTTACTTACTTTTTAGAGAGAGGGGAAGGGAATGAGAAAGAGGGAGAGAAACATCAGTGTGCGAGAGATACATTGATCTGTTGCCTCCCATGCCCCTACTGGGGAACCTGGACTGCAACCCAGGCATGAGCCCTGACTGGGAATCAAACCCATGAACCTTTTGGTTTGCAGGTCAGTGCTCAATCCACTGAGCCACGCAAGCCAGGGCATCTAATCTGCATTTCTAAGGTGCCAGGACAAGAGAGCTGGTTCTGCATGCATTTGCCCATTTGTACGCCAGGTAGTTAGGATCCATGTGTAAAGATCTGGAGGGCACCTTGTGATTCATGCTGAGGTTGGTGATTGAAGTGAGGAGGGCCTCACCGTCTGCCATCAGAAGGGGAAAGGAGTTTGGCTTGTTACTGAAGTGTTTGCAAAAAGAAGGGAGGCATTGAGTAGAGGAAGGGCCCCCCAAGAGAAAAAGGAGAGATGCCACCTTGAAGGTTAAGGTGGAGAATGGACCTTTCTGATGCCAGGGGGTCACTGAAGAGAATCGGAGGTAATCTGGTGAAGCGAATCAGCAGTTAGCAGATCAGGTGCTGTCTGCTGGATGGTGGAGTCTCGTGGGGTGGCACTGCCCTGTTGGTGACGTCGTCCTCTCCTGCTCCCTCCCGCCCCCTCCAGTGCACCATGACCCTCATCTACCTCACTGTGGAGGATATTTTCCTGCTCATCAACTACTTCAGCTTCAGCTACTGGTTCTTTGTGGGCCTGTCTGTGGCTGGACAGCTCTACCTTCGCTGGAAGGAGCCCAACAGGCCCCGGCCTCTCAAGGTCAGTGGCTGTGGACAGACTAAGAGGGCTGGGTCCTCTCCCCAAGGTGCCTTCTTCTCCAAACCCTGTTCCCCGGTCCCAGTTTTACCTAATGTCTCACTTCCCTCCATTTCAGATGAGCCTGTTTTTTCCCATCGTGTTCTGCATATGCTCCTTGTTTCTGGTGATTGTGCCCCTTTTTGCTGACACCATTAATTCCCTCATTGGCATTGGGATCGCCCTCTCCGGAGTCCCCATCTACTTCCTGGGTGTTTACCTGCCAGAGTCCCGGAGGCCACTCTTTGTTCGGAATATCCTGGGTGAGCTTCTCTTTGCCCATCACTCACTGGCCAGGCACACGTGCGTGCATACGTGCATGCGTGCGTGTGTGTGTGTATATACTTGGAGAGGTGGAGGTGGGCGAGTGGCTGACAGCCTCCTTCATGCTAGTGAGGTGTTGGAGGCCATGAGAACTGACTGCCCCACGTGACTTTTTCCCTTTGGATCGTGATATGATCACTAGTTGTATCTTTAGAGTCCTATTTTGGGGTTAAAACACTCCCCCCTGAAAGTGCAGTCTATGTGAAAACATGAGGAGCCGTGGGACTGGGGATGTTGAGGCTTGTTGGGGGTTGTTCTCAAGGGAGAGGTGGGGAGGGAGCCAGGGGTACTTTAATCAGACTCGTGGTGTTTAGATTGGAGCTGTAGCTGAATGTCAGTTTGCCAAATTCTCCTTTTTTCATTTAGCTGCTGTCACCAGAGTCACCCAGCACATCTGCTTTTGCGTCCTGACTGAGCTGGATGTAGCTGAAGAGGGAAAGGTTGAGAGGAAAACTGACTAGAGGCTGGAAATGAAGTCCCCTGAGGCCTGGAAGGTTGGCTACCTGTGGCCTTGGCCACCAAAGTCCAGATGACAAGACTGTGTGGGCACAACCCTCTTGAACTAAAGGAGCCTGTTGGCCAACATTATGTAAGGGGGCTCAGGGCTGACGGCCTCCTCAGGTGGTCGCTCTTATTGGTAAGCTGTGGGGAGAGACTCGGAGTCTGGGGCCAGCCTGAAGGTGGGGACTTGGGGGTAGGGGTGGTGGTAGTGGCAGTGGGGCTTGGGAATGTGCTGGGTTTTGTTCCAGGTAGGTGGTGCATCCCTTACAGACACCTGCTGAACTGCACTGGGGGAGGAAGAGTTCTAGCTAGGTTAGTAGATGTAGCTGGTGGTTTCTAAATTTGGAATCTGAGGTTTGAATCAGGAGTCTCTACCAAGGGGCTGCTCTTACGGAAAGTTTTCCCCTGACCAGGTCCAGGCACCTGACTTTAGAGGCTGAAAGGCTACCATTTCTTCCTCTGACTCAAAATCCTTCCCTGGGGAGATTGTATTCCCAAATACCAAAGCCGAGGCCCTCTGTCTTTAAGAGGTGTCTCTAGGTGGTGGTGGGTCAGACTGACCGCAGATTTTGCTTGGTTTTAGCACAATCTTCTGTTAAGTCTTGCCTGCAAAGGTACCTTCAAAGGTTTTTTTACTCATGTACCTGTACATTTTAGTATATAGATGGATGGCATGTTACAAGCACCTGGCTGAAGTTCAGCAAGGACAGGTGAACCATTCAAGTCAGAAGTCTGGCAGTACTGCTGTTTTGAAGGATAATCCTTTATTTTACTTGAGACCTTGTAACTTTGTTCTAGTCGATAATCTCTGGGTTTCTGGTACGAACTTTAAGAGGACAGAAACTTCTAGAGTTCAGGTGGATCATCTGGATTCTTTCAGCTGTAAATGTCTCATGGACCCAAGCCACCAAATAGCTTGCCCCCTCTGCAAAGGTCGGTGTGAGGGGCTGCTGTGCAGACCCGCGCAAGCCCACCTTGGTGCTAGAGGCGGTCCTTTTCCGGGAAACCTCACACCAGGCTGCATCCTCTTCTGTCCCCAACGCCAGGCTTTGTTTACACCGAGCCGCCTGGTGTGGGCCATCAGGGCAGGGCACTCCTCTCCCGCCTGCCTCCTGGCACGAGGTCTGGTGGGGCTTGTCTCAGGAAGACCTCGGTACTTGTGGAGACTTCTGTTTTTCCCCGTGATCAGTGAAGACTGGGGAAAAGCTGCTCCAACCTCAGTCTAGCTTCTCAGCAGACTCTGTGACTGGAAACAACTGATTCTGGTGCTCAGGCTGCTCTCTGGCATCCAGGTCAAGCCAGAGCAGTAGGTTTGCCCTAATGGATGCTCCTTCACAGCAGCATGGCCGCACTGGATCATACAACTTCCCTGGGATGTCCTCAGACTGTCATCCTGGGATCAGAAGAACCTGCTGGCTTGGAACTGACCTACAAGGCAATCTTCCTTTCTGACCGTCTTTCTCCCCCGAACTGGCCCATCTGACAAGGGGGTAGGGCATACTTGCTCAGTAAAGACAACTTAGGGGAGTGAGCTCACAGTGGCTTTAGCTTTAGGGCAAGCCTCTGTGAGAACATGGGGGACATTCTTACGATCATGGGTTAGGGATTTGCAGAGCAGATTCTTGTCTGACAACAGGGAGTCCTGTGCAGAGGGTAACTTGCATCGACTATATAAACATGACTCCTGACTGAGTCAAGCTGGCATCTGTCCCAAGGATCCTCTAGAGCTAATCCTTTAAGCAGTGCACTTGTCTTGAGGATCCCTGAGCCAGGCTTTAGCTTCCTCCACTCAAGGACATGACCAGCTAACTCCAGGAACTTGCTGCTCCCTACTGCCTGGGGGAAACCAGGGCCTCACACCCCAGGTGCCCTAATACTTGCTTTGTGAGCCATGTCGCCTTCCTCTCATTACTGGATGGTGACTGCCTTCTTCCCATCTCTGCTGGATAGACTTTTCCTAGGAACCATCCTGTGGGAGGGAAGCCAGAGACTTCCTCCATTCAGGCTTCATGGTGGAATTAATTTCCATGAGGTTTTTGTTCATCAACCTCAGCCCTCGTGGTACGCTAATCCCTTTTGCAGTGGGTACGGTTTGTGAAGTTGTCAGCTGTTTAACGTTGGCAAACCTTAATGGGTACATAAATAGCAGTGAGCACATTACAATGGTACAGTGTTTTTTAATCCGTCGTTTCTGCACCTGCAGGAGACTAAGATGACTAGTATTGGACATTTAAATTGCTGCCTGTTACTTGCAACACCAAACTGTACCTTTGTGAATAGTTAGGGTGGGAAACCATTCATCTGTTGGTTTTACAGCTGCAGTGGCAGAGCCTGAGAACACATACACGTGAAATTTTAACCATTTTGCCAGGCCTAACAACTCCGTGTAGACAGGAACTCACGTAGGTGAAGAGTTACGAAAAGCATGAGTGAAGGCAGGATGGGAAAGGAGAGATGCTTATGAAATGCTCAGAGGTGGGAAGACATACCCAGTGTAATCCACCTTCCCATGTGACAGTGAGTCTGTGTCATGGGGCAAGAGGACATATCTGGAATAGAAGGTTCTGTGTATTAAATGCCCTAGACCTGTGCTATCCAGTACAGTTAGCTACCAGCCACATGTAAGCGAGTTAAATAAAATAAAAAATTTCAATTCCTCAGTGGCACACTAACAGTGCTCAGCCACATGTGGCTAGTGGCTACCACTGCACATTCGTCTTTGCAGAAAGTCCCACCGGACAGTGTTACAGCAGGAGATTCAATGCCAACTCAGTGAGAGTTAGGGCAGCTGTGGTTTGGAAGGGGTAGGGATAGAGAATTTGCTTACAAGAGGTACAAGTTCTGGTAAAAAAAATAATAAAAATTGGCCCTGTTGGTAGTTCCTGGTGACTGCTGTAAGTAGTTAGACATTCCTCACTGGAAAGCGAAGTTCAGGATGTGCTTTCCTTTTCTTAATTTGCCTTAAGGTCGTACTATCTAAGGCTGATTCTGAAACTTCCATCTTACCTATCCCCCATTTTTGGTGGGGGGCTTGAGAGGGAGAGGGGGCACAATGGGAAAACACCTAACAGATTCAGGTTTAAAGCGTTTTCAAGGGACTACGCGCTCCCACATTTAAGGTGTTTTTATTGGATGCAGAGTACCACATTCGCACACACTGTCCCCCACACCACCGCCGAGGAAAGACAGCAGTCATCAGTCGGAGCACGGGAAGCAGGGAGATAGAGACAACTGTAACTAAAACCCCTTGCACCTCAGACAGCTCCTACTTCCTTTCCTAATGGCCATTACTATCCAGTCTGTGCTGCAACAAGGGACCCACTGGAGTCCTTCTAGATTCCCTCTCTCAAAACAAACAGGTTTTTACTGGAGGTGGGTGGCCTGGTGGTACGGGAGAGCTGAGCCTTGGTTCTGATAAAACAGGAGCTTCTCCACTTACTGGCTGCAGCGTAGAAGAGCGGGAAAATGCCTAACCCACGAAGCTTCGTTTTTGCAGCTTTTTTGTCCCCTGACTGTAGGGTCACTCGTGATTGAGGCAAAGGGGCCCTACTGTGAGTGGAAAAGACCCTCTCCTTTTCACTGGTGGGATATGATGTTGTCGGACATGCTTGCTCCTTCCACTTGTTTCACCAGGGTGGCTGACGCCGCAGTCAGAACCCCAGGGGCCTGTGTAACCTCGTGGACACCACAGGCCCTCAGTCTGAATCCAGGTCATGGGGGCTGTCGTAGCCGAACTCCTTCTGCACATCCAAAGGGTATTTGTTCCACATGCGCGGTCTGTTGCCGCCTCCTTCCTCTTCACTGAAGCTGTCGTAGTCATCAGAGCCTAGAATGAGATGACAGGAATGGACTCCAACTGCATGATTTTTTTAGGTGACTCTGAGAGCCCCTTCCCTTCTCAAAAGGTCTGTTTGGGGGTTTTTTGGTTCATCATTTAAAAATATTTGTTCCATAAAGAGAATTTAGAACAAATAAAATCACATTGCTATATTTTGTTATTTCTCCGCTAAGTACAGGATTTTTTTTTGGTTATAATAGTTATAGTAATATGATAAATATAATGTTGAAACTTGTCCCTTTTAACATATTACAGGCACTTTCCCAGTAGATTATTACGTAGTTTATTTTTCCTCCATTAACAGACACAAAGAAATCCTTTTGTTGGCACTTAGGACCTGCCCAGTACTTTCTTAGCCTGACACAGGGAAAGGGACACTGAGCCAGATGTTTCACTTCATCTCAGCCACTGACGTTGGTGCAATACTCTCGTTTTCTGGAGAGAAAATGAGGCTCAATGAAGTGCAGTAAGTTGCCTAAGACCCACAGCCAGGCCATGCCAGAGCTAAGGATCTGAACCCGCCCTGACATCACACGTCCAGCAACCCCATGGAAACACTGGTCCGTGCTCTTCCCGGAGCTCCCACAGCTTACGATTGAGCTACTGGAGCTTAGCGATGAAAAGTCAGTTCGGATGGACCTGCCAGCTGTGCTCAGACCTCAGCCTTGGATCCCAGCCACCCACCTACCTCTGGAAGCTCCGTCCCCGTCACTGCTCTCCTCCTCTGGGTACTCATTGCGCCAATTACTCTCACTGTTCTCGTCATCCTCATCTTCATAAAGGTCCTCCGGTTCGTGGTCATCACTCACCTGCACATCTCAACACAAACATGAGTGTAAGTCAACACATCTGAGGTTATGGGCTTAGCAAACCACTCCGGAGAGATGTCATTTAAGGGTGCTGTGTGAGAAAGAGGCAGCCTTGGATTAGTTTGTCTCCGCTGCACGGCCGGCTACGCTGATTCCAAGAGGGAGATAACTGCCCCGACTCCACTCCCAAGTCCAGCTTCAGGCACCACATTCCTGGTGGGACAGACCGAACTTCACCAAACAGGACCGCCCCAGGGTGCGGAGACACAGCTCTGAGCAGATGGTGGCAGGGAGGTTCAAACTGCCCCAGGGCAGCCAGGCCGGAGAGGGATTATGTGGATTATGGGTGATGTCAAAGATCAGAACCAAAACCCAAGTGTAAGGAGTGCAGGAAGGCAACAGGAGGGGCCTTGCGAGGACTCAGGTCACGGTTGTAGTGCAGGTGTGGGACAAAGTGCTTCTCTCATACGAGTATGACAGGTACCACCACCTCTCAGTAATCATTTTAGAATTTAAGAATAATGATTGTCAGGAAGTTAGCGTTCTTAACCCAAGATTTCCCCCCGCCCCTTTTTAAAAAGATTTTTAAAATTTATTTTTAGAGAGGGGAAGGGAGGAAGAGGGAGAGAAACATCGATGTGCTAGAGATACATTGATCAGTTGCCTCTTGCATGCTCCCAACTGGGGACCTGGCCCACCACCCAGGCACGTGCCCTGACTGGGAACTGAACCAGCGGCCTTTTGGTTCTCAGGCTGGCACTCAATCCACTGAGCCACACCAGCCGGGGCCAAGACTTTCCCCCTTATAAGACACAAATAAAAAAAATTCATCTTAAAATTTCTGGTTTTATTTTGTCTTTATTATAAGCTGCTATACCTTTCCCCCCCAGAGTGTGGGAAGGTATAAACAATAAATATGATATCATGAACCTTATAAAAGATTCATTAAGAGCAAAAACTATAAATACAGACTTGCCCAAAATTCTCTGCACTAAACCCAGGTTCCCAGAAGGCACGGAGAACAAATTTTCCTTTTAAGCAAGAACACTGTTGATCAGAATTAGATAACCCAGGGAGGGAAGGTATGCCGACCACAGAATTACTCTGGCTGCCCCGTGCCCCTCATCCTCATGGGTCTCCTTACCAGCTCCCACTCCTGGCTGTAGGGCTGCACAGAGAGGATGTTCTCAATCCACCCTGGAGTGGCCATCTCCAGGTAGTAAATGTCATACACATAGTCATCCTTCTGTTCCTTCCGGTGTCCAACGCCTGGTCCATCGTCAGATACCGTCAGCCGTTCCCGGATCAACTCTACAGAATTGCAGAGGATCACATCTGGGTCAGATGCCTGCAGAGAAAACAGACAACATGGATGTTCAAAGAGAAGGAATCTAAGAGCTGGGGGAAGGAAGCCTCCCTACAGTTCTCTATGTTAGATTCGATATTCTTATTCCCATGGCCTACTAGTTTCTTCTTAATTATCTGTAAGATTAAAAAACCAAGTATCTCTAAAAAAGTAATGTGTAGTCCATTTGACATAGAAACTTGCAAGATAGACTCCTATTCTTCTGTGCGTGGCTGATGCAAGAGCATGCGTGAAGACTGGCCTAAGGAGAGGGGAGGGCCTGCGGAGCTGTTGAGTCTTCCCCTAGGTTTTCCTGAGCTCCTTTGGTACGATGTTCTCCCCTGGGGATATGCAGGCCCACCAAAGCACCTCTAGAGCTGACCCCCAAATAGGCTGCATTTTGTGTGGCCTCTTATAGGGACCTAAGAGCTATTCTGATAATTACTGCAGGCTATCACCCACCACTTCACTTGCCCATGCTGACATCCTGCTTTTAATCACAAACAGGAGTGGATTCCCCTATAATCCATTTCCTGCTAGAAAGAATAGCTCAAGATGGATTGTCCCAGAATGGAACTGGCCCAGGTTTAGATGTACTGCAGGGGCAACAGGCTGTTATCCAGGGTAGCGTAGCTCAATTTGGAAACCAAAGGGACGTGCTGCAAATGACCCCTCTTGACAGGTTCATCACAGGGGGCTGTGCAGCTCAAACCAGACACCATATGAAGAAGGGGGGGCATCCCATGGCCAAGGCAGATGAGGGGAGGCCAACACTCTCGATCACAGGCTAAAGGGCTAAAGGGAATTAATTCTTCTTTGCTCCAAGGTCGAAAGGAACTAGAGGTGTCATCTTTTTGTGCAGACTCTTGACTAACCTCAAAGCTGTTCTAAAGGGAAGCTCTGGCTCTGACAGGTCCCCAGGCCGGCAGATTATGTAGCCATATTTCTGCGCTATATTTTTTTTCACATTTCCTATAATAAACATCATTTTCATAAAAGAAGTTATTTTTAAGTACGTCTGTGTGTGTTTACCCATATTTTCAATTATACTACATATGGCATTTTCTACCATTAAATATATATATACACACTTCTCCATCTTGCCAGTCTTCATGGTTATTAATTTAAAGGTCCAGGCAGTTGTGTAGTCAATTTTCCCACACTTGAAAATGGAGATAAAAGTACCAGGACTGCCCGAGCTGGTGTGGCTCAGTAGATTCAGCATCGGCCTTCAATTGGATGTGGGTTCGATTCCCAGTCAGGGCACATAATCCAGGTTGTGGGCCAGGTCCCCAGTGGAGGGGTGCACAAGAGGCATCCTCCCACTGATATTTCTCTCCCTTCCTTTCTCCCCTCCTTCCCCTCTCTCTAGAAATATAGAAATAAAATATTAAAAAAAAAAAGTACTGGTATCTACCTCATAGGGATTTTATGAGGATTAAATGAATTTAAACCAACAGCAGCTTTTGTTAGTACCACAGCTGTCTTGTTTCTGCTGTATTTCCCTGGGGTATATCCCGGGGGTGAGATTATTAGATAAAAATGAACCAAGCCTTTTCACTTTTTCACTTTTTCTCTGAAGTAGTACTTTATTGGCTTAAAACTTAAATCGTATCAACGTAAGGAAAAACCCACAATAATGCGGCACAGAAATGCCGACACTAATTTTATGTATTTCTTTAGAATTCTGGATGGTTTTAGAATCCAAACAATAAAAATAAACTTAAATGGCTTTAAAATAGGCCCCAAGCTATTTCTAGGATTTCTGATACGTAAAGCCATGCTGTTGTCCAAAAGACCAGCCTCAATCTGAAGCACGACAGTCACGTCCTGTTTTAACCGCGGCCTTGCCAGCAGTGCTGTCGCCCACCGTTCCCCGGCTCGTCTTAGTCGGCACGAAACCTCGTTTGCTTTCACCTTAAACTCATGTCTTTAGAATCATTACTCTGCCACCATTTTTGATGTGTTCATAGTTTGTTTTGCATTGTTGGCAAAATATGTGTTCACATCCTTCAGTTTATATACTAGTTTTTCTTGTAAAACTGAGCTATTTAATTGATTTCATTCTGCTGACCACTGGTTTAGTTTTACAAATTATCTGACTGGTAACTCATGAATCGGTCTGGAATTAGTTTTGGTAAAAGATGTGGATAGAGCCCTGGCTGGTGTGGCTCAACGGATTGAGCGTGGGCCTGCAAACCAAAGCGTTGCTGGTTCGATTCCCAGTCAGGACACGTGCCTGGGTTGCGGGCCAGGTCCCCAGTAGGTGGCACATGAGAAGCAACCACACACACTGATGTTTCTCTTCCTCTCCTCTCCCCCTCTGTGTAAAAATAAATAAATAAAAATCTTAAAAAAAAAAAAAAAAAGTGGCTATAGACATCATGCTCAAATTGCTATCCAGGTATGCTAGCACCATGGTTTTGTCTGATGTATTCTGAATTAAAATTTTACTTTTAAAACTTAAACTATTAAAAAGAATGAAAAAACTTTAAATGCTTTTTAAGAGAGGGAATGTCTTAGTCTGAGAATTTTCTATTCCTATGATCTTAACTGAATACAGACTTTGTTGTTTGGAAGTGAGGCACAAAAGAAACACATATGTAATGTGGTAAAAAGAACACTGGATTAAATATGCATTTTGGGCCTAATCTGCCTCAGACTTGATCTGTTACCCAAGACTACTCCTTTAACCTGCTTTTGATGGGTTTTCTCATCTACTCTAACTTTACCTTGCTCAAAATCCTCCAGTAATTCCTTATCTCAGGGTAAAAAGGCCATGGCCCCTTAGAAGTACCTAGAGGTTCTAGGAGATAGCCTCCCCCCAAATTCCTTATTACTATTCTCCCTCATTTCACTGGGATCCAGGCACACTGACCTCCAAAACATCAGACAAACTTGGCTTCAGAGTCTTGGCGCTTACAGGTCGTCAGCCTGGAATGCCCCTCCCCAAGATATCGGCAATGCCCTGCCATTCACCTCCTTCAAGTCTTCACTCAAATGGCATTATTTCAGTGAGACCTCTGAAATGGAACCACTCTCCTGCTTCTCCTTCCCCCCCGCCCTCTCACAGCCTACATCACTATTATGACACTGAATTTACCTTTTCTCCTCTATCTCACTGCTCTAGCCACAGAATACCTGGCACATAGTGGGTGCTCAGTAAATACTTGTTGAATGGATAATCTAATCTGTAAAAACAGGGCTATCAAGCCAGAGGGATCATCTATTAATAGAAGGTGAAGCCATGTGCACCTTCTTAACTGTGTCCTGACTTAGCACCCAGAATCCTGGCACTACCTGTCCGAAGCTCAGCTCTCTTTCGAGCCTGTACTCACTTTGCAGGAGACGGTGGCAGCGGTCTCTGGGTCTCCTTCTTCGTGGACCAGATCCAACAGCTGGAAGCCTCCGCTGTCGTCGGCTTCTGGGTTTCCCCGCAAGTCCCCGGACTCCAGGCCATCCGAGGGAATGTCCGAGGATCGGCGGCTAGAGATCACCCTGTAGCGGCCCTCCTGCCGGATCTCCCGAAGCGAGGAGCGGAGGTCGCGGCGGATACGCTGCTGGCTGCCCTGGGACGGGCGCAGAGCCGCCCGCAAGAGCGGCTGGACTGGGTCCTCCTAGAGAGCAGTAGGGGAGAGGGGCCGGCGTAAGCAGGGGTAAGTGTACGGGTCAGGGATACAGTATCATCCTGGCTGCGCCTTAAGATTCCCTCCACTCGTCTCCATCCCCGCCCAATACCTGGGAGCGCACGGTGGCCACCAACTGGAAGACATTATTCTCTGCTGCTCTCTCGCCAGCCTCGGGGGGTGTCTTTTGGGCCTCTGACTCGACTGCGTCGCTCCGGAGGCGTTTATAGGCGAGGACCAGAGCCTCAGCGGGCTCCGCATTGCGCTTCCGCTTCACTCGGAGTACAGCCGTCCTGCCGGCCTCCATAGCGGCTGTCGCGGAGCACTGTGGGAACGCGTGGGGCGAGATGGGAGAGCCTTTAATTCCGCTTCCGGGCCCCGCCCCCCAGCACGCTCTGCTGGCGTGGGAAGGTCCTGCCCCCTCACGCCGACAGCGACAATGTGGCGGTGTGAATACAGCGGTACCCACGGCCGGTGAGGTGCTGGCCCTGTTGGGTAGGTGGGGTCGCTTTTGGAGTCCCGGATGCAGCCAGCCTCCTGTTCTCATTTTCAGGCCTCCGGCGGCAGGACCTGGCGTGGGTGTTCTAGGATGCCGGGGGACAACTCTGCCGGATCCTTGAGGACCTTTGTAGAGTCCACATGAGGCGGCTCGGTGCGCCTGGGCTGGCGGTAGAGCGGGGTTCTAGGCGCGCCCCGGCTCTGCAGTCTTCTCTGGTGATTGCCGCCGGCTGGGTCTGTGGGTGGAGCGCCTCCGCGGTTCACAGGACGTACCTGGCTGGAGTCTCCCCTCCGCAACAGAGCTTGGCATAGTGGTTTTCATTTCCTCCTTGTAAATGAGGACAGGAGTTGACAGCTCTTGGAGAATGAAGAGGGGATCAGGCTATCTCCTGAATCTTGAGTGCGGTCCCCTTTGGGAAGAGGACAAGTCAATAATAGATGAAGAGATTTATCCATAGAAGATGTATAGTGCCTCACCCAGAGAGGTCGTAGGACATGGTTCCCCTTCTCAAGCATTCATTTAGATTAATACGAAGCCAGCGACTTATCTACTGCTCTGAAAAGACCCTGTGATCCTGAGCAACATCACAGACCAAAAGGGCATTCCACGGGATGGACCCCATCAACATGTTTGACTCCTTGTTGAGTTGAACTCAAGCTAAACCGATTTGTCCGCTGTGTTTGACAGCCTAAACCTTTCTAATGTGGTGAAGTGCCCTCTTCCCACGCCCACCTAAATCCTGCCCGTCTTTTAAGCCTTCCCTGAACATTCAGTGAGATGTGTCATTTCTTTCTACTATGGCATTTGTTGGACACAGTTTTCTAAAGCACATTACAGATTCAGGGAGTTCTAGATATTCTGTGTTTTAAAAAGAAATAGCATATGAGAAGTGCAGAGCTAATTTTAGCCACGGTTTTCAAACTGGGTTGTAAACCACTGGTGAGTTATGAACTCAATTTAGCGAATGGTGATCAATGAAAAAATAAAATAGGATAAGGTAAATGAGAGCCTTGCCCATAGGAAGGCTAAGTATGTACTGTTTTGTGAAACTAAGTTATATGTGCAAGTGTACATATTGTGGCTCAGTGTAAAATATATTTCTTACTAGGGTCAGAAAGATTGAGAGCGCTAGGTTATGGAGTAGGTAAGCTGGGATTGTAGGAGTGGAGTTTTACGGCAAGACAGGTTGACTACTTGGAAGCAGGTTCGTGACTGCCTGAGTCTTCGGAAGAGAGTGTTTCCCATCCTCTTGTATAAGAATCAGTGTTTACTTAGTCTAGATAATTTCAAAGGAAATTCAATAACTCTGGCCAATAAAATGCCTCAGGAATATTTAGGGGACCTCCTTTACAGAAAGCGAGCAGGTTTCCTGGAGATGGATCGGTGTTCAACCGGAAGTGAAGGGGCACGTGGGACACTTGGTGTTTCTGGAGGGTAAGAGGGAGGGCACTGGCAGGCTCATTCCTGCTGAGAAGTGCCTTCATACTTTGAGCTGTGGTGTTCCTCTGTCTCTCAGAAATAGATCTCTTTGGGGGAAAAGACTGTGCAGGACATTTTCTCTGTCTGGTGGCACTCTTTATCTGAAACAAAATTTTTTTCAGATGAAGGTTTTTTGAAAATTGCTTTTCAAATTAAATGCTGGGTAGATAAGAAGTACGTATTATAAAAACTAGTGAGGAATAGAGAATGACAGTATCATGAACACCTGTATTCCCACCACCCAGTTTTAGAAAAAGAATAATATTACTTTTGAAGTTCCCTGGGTGGCTCTCCTTGATCCCATCCTTTTCCCGTTCTTCTTAGAGATTACCACTGTCCTATTCCCTGCTATGTGTTTTTGTGTGTACCTGAAGAATGTGTTGTTCTGTTTGCATAACTATAAGTTTTATATCAGTGTTATATAAGTTCTGTGATTTGCTTGTGTGTGTGTGTGTGTGTGTGTGTGTGTGTGAGATTTGCTTTTCCCCCTCAACATTATATTCCTAGGATTACCCATGTTTGTGTACAGCTGTGGTGTACTTGTTTAGATGAAGGTTTTCCTAATTTGTTTGAATTGCCCTATCTTTGTATTTTTCCTTAAACTAAGTGTTTAGTATCCCAGGGTAGTATAGGTGACACTCCTTTACCACCATCCCAGTCCCCGTTCTTTCCTGCCAGCCCTTTCCTCTGCTTTATTTCCTTTCTCACCTGCCTTTGAGGCTATTCCTAGACCTAACGTTGAAACTCATTTGACCCTGTTGGAATCCCCAAGGACTGTGGGAGTCTCCACATAGCTTTATGAACTTACGTATTACAGTTTTTGATGCTAGGTGTGGGATATAAAACCAAGTAACTTGCTGGAAAAATGAAAATACTGGTTAACAAATATTTTTAGTGGCTTTGGCCTTGTTGTCAATTTCTTGATTTCTTTTTTCCCCTTTTGTTTTCTTGCCTTTTAACATTTTTTTCTTTATCTTCTTGGTCATTGCGATGTGATTAGATTTCTGGCCATCTGACCCGTCCACAAGAAGTAAGCTGGCAAGCGATAAAACTGAGGAGCTGCTCGGCACCATGAAAGTCTTCTGCGGGCGGGCCAATCCAACCACAGGATCTGTGGAGTGGCTGGCAGAAGATGAGAACTATGATTACCACCAAGAGATTGCCAGGTGACAAGGGTTTGTTCACAGTTGGCTGCAGCTGGGTGGGGCACTTGAACTCAAAGCAGATGCCTTGGAATCCAGTCTGATTGTGTAGTAAGATGTCACCCGGTGCTTCTGGGCAGGTGTGCTCAGGCAGGCAGGCAGGTTTGCGTGAGAGTTAGGCTGAGTCGTGCCTGTGTGGGGAGTCAGTGGGTCTGTGTAGTGGAGCAAAGAAGACCCGAGGTTCAGTAATAGTAGAAGAGTTTATGAAAGTTAATCATTTACTTGTGTCACTTCAATGGTGACACATTTGTCATATGGTTAAATTCTCTCGAAAAATTGAAAAATGCTTTTTTGCTTGACTGGCATGGCTCAGTGGATGGAGCCCTGACCTACACACTGAAAGGTCTCCAGTTCGATACCTAGTCAGGGCACATGCCTGGCTCGCAGGCCAGGTCCCCAGTTGGAGGCGTGTGAGAGGCAACCGATTGTTGTAGTATCTCTCGCATATCGATGTTTCTCCCTTTTTTTTCTCCCTCCCTTCCCCTCTCTCTAAAAATAAATAAATAAAATCTTTCAAAAAAAAAAAAAAGAAAGAAAGAAAAATGCTTTTTTTTCCTTTGAAGGGATGTTTAAGAGCATGTGAGTTCCTGTTGTTTAGCAATTACTAAGTGCAGGTACCACGCCGGCACTCTGCTGGGGCTGTGAACACCAAAACGAAGAATAAAGGGTTCCCGTCCTTAAGAAACGGCAGTTTTGTGAAAGAGACAGACATATAAAAAATGACGGCACCGTGAGATAAAGGCGAGTAGAAATAGGCTCAAAAGTTCATGCAAGCAGCAAGAACCAGCTGGGCTGGGGACATTGATATATAAATGGAGAGAAATTACTTTCTCAGCAGCAGGGATTGCATAGACATTTCCAGATGAGCTAGTCTGGGGAGCGGCCGGCAGTTCAGTGTGCTGGACCGCAGTGCACAAGTAGGGTTGTCTTGAGAGAGGATGCTGAAGAGGTAGGCAGAGGTCATGTTGTAAAGGTTGATGAACACATGGCATGCATCTGGGCTCTGCTACTTATCAGCTCTGACATTGGCCAAACCTCTTAATTTCCCTGAGCCTGAATATTATAATCCTTAATACACGATGTATTGGGTTGGCCAAAAAGTTCATTTGTTTTTTTTCACGTAAGATGACTCTAGTAGTGCTTAGTTGTCTTTAACTTCATTCGAAACAATTTTGTTAGATTGTGTTGTGACAGCTGTCATATGAGTGTGCATTTTAAAAAAACTTATCAAAATACATGATGTTGCAGAAGTGAAGGGAACCAGGTTTGCTAAAGTAACTGTGGTGATAGAAATGTGTTGGCCTCAGAAGCTACTGAGGTGGTCCATTCTATCCTAGCACAGTGTAAAAAAAAAAAAAAAAAAAAAGCTTATCAAAATAAGTGAATTTTTGTGAAGCCATTTTAATATTGAAGAAAATAAGAACATTTCCAGCATATTATACTTTGTATTTCAAGAAAGGTAAAAACGCAACTGAAACATAAAAAAGATCTGTGCCGTGTATGGAGAAGGTGCTGTGACTCAGCCACGTCAAAAGTGCTTTACAAAGTTTCGTGCAGGTTTCTTGCTGGACCGTGCTCCGTGGTTGGGTGGACCAGCTGAAGTTGAGAGCAATCAGTGTTATACCACGTGGGAGATAGCCAACATACTAAAATATTCAAATCAATAAAGTTATTGGTGAAAATGAAAAATATGTCTTTTATTTTATGGAAAAACTAAATAGGCTTTTTGGCCAACCTAATAATAAATAATAATAACAATAATAATAATAATAAAAGTTTCAATATAATATGTATCTCATCATAATACCCTTATCTTAGGGTAGTTTGACGATTGAATGAAATACAATATCTGGTACAGAATAAGGGCTCAAGAATAATTTCTTTTTAAATACTTTGGACAATATTTTCAGAGTGATTGAGATGTTAAACAGAGAAGAAAAAGGAGTAGTTTGTGTTTTGGAACATGCACTGAGAGCAGTGTGGAAAGTGGGTTGGAGGGAACGGACCCTTTGCGTGGATATTGCAAGCCCTAAGCAAAGACAGTGGAGATGGAGGAGACAGCTTTGAGGGAGCCTGAGTTTGATGACTCATAGGCAGTGATGGAAGGAGAGAGAAAATTCAAGAAGCATCAAGATCTCTGGGTAGAGTGCCAAGGTGGAGGGAGCTGTAGTTTCCTGAGAGGAAGAACACAGGAGGAACTGGACATCAGTGGAAATGCCAGTGGACAGATACATGGATCTGGACCCCATTTGCAGTTGTTGGTGAGAGTTGAAACAAGGCTCTCAGAGATGGTGTGGAATGAGAAAAGTAGAAGGCCGAAGGGATCCTGGAATAGCTGAGCAGGCAGGAGAGCCAGGAGGGAATGGCCAGATCATAGAAAGGAAGAGAGTGTTCAGGAAGAGGGAGTGTTCAACAGGGCCAGAGAAGTCCTGGACGTTAGCAATCGGAGTGAGCCAGTGGTGCTTGGGGAGAGTGACGTCAGTGGAGTGGCGGGAAGTGAGTGGGTGCTGAGACAAGGAAGATGGGGAGTGAAAGTGCCTCTTAAAAGGTGGAGAAAGTTCTGAAGACCAGATTTCAACTGAACAGCTCCGGGGGTTTCAGAGGTAAAAACCTTGGTGTGCCATAAAGGAACCTTATTCTTTTAGTGCGGTGCTTCTCAAGGTGTAGAATACAGATGGCCTTTGTCACAGTTGCCTGGAACACCAGTTCAAGTGCAGATTTCTAGACTTCCGGCCTGGTCATCTGGATCGGAATCTCTGTGTGTACGCTGGGAATCTGTGTTTAAAATAATCTCTGCAGTGATTCTGATGCTGCCCTGAAGCTGGAGGTCCTCTGTTTAGTTGGAGTTCCTCAACCGACTCTCACCTGGAACTCAGAGTATCTCTGGGCTGGGCCTGCTGAGTTCTGAGGCCTCATCCTGACCCTGCTACAGGCTTACAAGTTTGTAAATTGCTATGGTTGAGAATATGGATAATCACCTCTCCCTTTAACACTCTATAGTTCGGAAAACTAGTTTTTCCCAATGATGAATCCTAAGGGAAAATGCTGGGTGCATTCTCTTTAGTGTTACATGTGTGATTATCCAAATGTACAAATATGTGTAAGATTATGTAAGGTGTTAGACAAATTGAGTCTGAGTTACTCTGAGGGAAAACAATGTGTGATGTATAACATGATCAGTATGTTAGTGGTATCGGAGTTAACGTGACTAATACTGGAGCATTCTTAGGTCAGAGGTTCTGTGCTGAAAATAAATATTTGAGATTTTTTATGTAGTACCAGAGAATTACAGCATGTAACTGTCAACATAAGAATTTCCAAACTTGTAGAGAATTTTTGTAAGAGTTTATTTGAACCAAACTGTTGACATATACTGGGGAGCAAGATCTCAAGTGCTCCAGAGAGTACTTCTCTGCATTTGAAATTGAGGAGGGAAGTAAGATTACATGGAGTTGGGAAAAAGCAAGGCAGAAATTGGATTCTAGGATAGTTAACAAGATTATGTGCTTTATCAAGGTTGGTTTATTTCAAAGGTGTATTAATTTAGGAGTTGATGATCACAGCACCTTGTGAGATTACTTTCCATAAAACCCTTTTTTTGGCCCATATAAATCTATTAAAATAGTTTAAAATCTGCCTAGATGATTTATTCCATCTGATTTAAGAATGCATTTATATATACATGCATATGCTCATATGTTGGTGTTTGCAAAGGTTTCTAATGTGTCTTTTTGTTTTTTAGATCTTCTTATGCTGATATGCTGCATGACAAAGACAGAGTAAGTGTTCAAGGAAACCATTATCCTGATGTGTGGTTTGAAACCTTGTATTATAGGAAGGTTAAAAACTCCCCCTGGCGGGGATGAAGCTCCCCTTGGAGGCATGATGTTCGAATGATGCTGAGAATCAGTATGGTATAGTGGGTTAGGAAGTCAGTCAGGAGGCTGTTCCAGCTCTGCTCTTGATCTGAATGTGAACTTGGAGAAACCAAGGGACCTCTGTGGTTTATTATGTTTTAAAATAAGCGGGGTGCCCTGGCTGGTGTGGCTCAGTGGATTGAGTGCCGGCCTGCAAACCAAAGGGTCGCCTGTTCATTCCCAGTCAGGGCACATGCCTGGGTTGCAGGCCAGGTCCCTGTGAGAGGCAAGCAGTAGATATATCTCTCACACATGGATGTTTCTCTCCTCCCTCCCTTCCCCTCTCTCCAAAAAATAAATAAATAAAATCTCAAAAAAAAACCAGGCAGGATGTACTAGGTGATCTCTAGGTAAAAATTCTCTAATTACATGATATTTTGCCTTGTGTAGTTAGTTTGTAATTTAAAAATAAAATCTCTAGAGGTCACTGCAAACTGTATTTTGTAAAGCAGATTCAGCTTTCATTGCACAATTACTTTTCAGCTTTCCTCTGTTCATTTTTCTTTTGTCTGAGTTTTCCTGTTTGAGTTATGGTCTTGTGATGTTAGCAACCCAGAATCTCCTTGATGAGTCGATCTTACTTGGATGGTTTGGAAGCTAGGAGGCCTGAAGGAGAAGGATGCAGGAGAGTTTAAAAACTGAGCAGTACGAAGCAGGAGAGGGATCAAGGCATGTGGTAGGTAGGGTTGGTCATGAGGCTGTGCTGGTGTCTCCTTCGCCCAGCCCTGGCTCACTGCTCAGCCTATTTTGTGGAAGCCCCGTGACAGAACGACCTCCTTAAGCATCATTAGTGTGTAGGCATAGGTGCTTCCCTCATTTTCATTACATACCTGAGTGCCTTAGGATGTGGAATGAACATCGTTCTTGGCTTTTGACTAATCCTCTCTGGCTCAGATGGTCATGGCTTCTTATTAGACTCTTGGGGCTGTGGACCTCTCTGGTTTTAGTGTCGTCTACAAAATGCCTTTTGTCCCAGCTTCTAGGGGATTTGGACAAATGGCCTTGCCATCCATCAAGTCAGCCAAGCCAGAAAGATGACACCCTTTTCCTCATTTGAACCTGCTGTGTGTCGTCAGCTTCTATACATCTGTCAACCCCACTGCCTTCTCAGCCCTCATTTCCTGGCATTGGCCCCTTTCCTTCCTGTACACAGCAGCCCGTGGTTTCTTCCTGCAATGCCAACGGACCGTGTTACTCTTCTGCTTTAACCTTTCAGTGGCCTCTCATTGCTTTTGGGTAAAATCCAAACTCCTTGGCAGGACATTCATAGCTCCTCATTATTTAACCCTTTAATTTCTGCTCTTGTTCCCCAATTCTGCACACAAGGAAATGGGATCAGGACTCGCTGGTTAGCAGCAGAGCCAAGGTAAATGTACTTCTCCACACTTCTGCATGGTGCCTTACATGTTGTTGTTTTAGAATGACCGTCACCCCATAACGTTATCTCGTGCCTGTTTGCAGTCAGTCCCGGTGCCCACCCCAGCCAGCTATTAATCTGCTTTCTGTCTATCGTTTTACCTTTTCTAGAAATTTCATGTAAATGAACTTATATGATATATACCTTAGGTGTCTGGTTTTCTTCACCATATTTTTGAAGTTCATATTGAGTATGTATTAGCATTCATTTCTTTTTGTTGCTGAGTAATATTCCATTATATGGATGTGAGTGTAGGTACTGTATCCATAGGAGGGGTTACAGGTAAGTTATTTGGTGCCGTAGAGATGTGGGTGAGGCTTCAGAGAGTTCAGAATAAATTACAAGTACAAGAGATTATTTGGGGAGCCTGGTATGATCACTGTCTCCTACGGGGCAGGCAAATTGCGTGCATAAAGTTGTGCACACAGGTAGAGACCATTCTGCAAAGGACCTCAGTGGGGACTGAGGACTCACTGTCCTGATGGGAGTCAAGGTGCTGGTGCGATGCTTACCTAGATGTACACATACCTATGAGCCTGCAGGGATTGGAGGGAAAAGCTGCATCTCTCAACGAAACTGGGTGTTAAGAAAGGATGAACAGCAGGCCTGACCTCCCAGGAGCAGATGGGGCTGGGCGGGGAAGATGTTGAGCTGCAGTCCCTTCCCCCAGTCTTAACAGGCAGTGGGAGTCAGCCCTCCAAGGACACTTCTTGGAACCTAAGGAGCAGGTCAGAGCACCAGATGATCTGGAGAACTTTCATTGGACAGGGAACTTGGTGGGAGAGGGGGGACAGACTGAAAAAGACCAACGTCAGAGAACATTCTCACCTCTGCCCTGCTCCTGCCCTTGCCAACGTTTTTAAAAGCTGTTGCTGATATATACAATTTCAGTTGATTTGATTTGGAATCCTGTAATCTGAGTTCTCTTAATTCTAAAAATTATCTGTAGGTATTTTGGATTTTCTTTGCAGACATTCATCTTATCTGAGAAAAATAACAATTTTATTTTTATTTTTAGACCACATCTCAATTCTTGCTCTAATGCTTTGATTTTCAACTCGTGTACTACAAGAAAACTTTTTAAAGATTTTATTTATTTGTCTTTAGAGAGGGGGAAGAGGGGGAGAACGAGTGATGTGCGACAGAACATCGATTGGTCGGTTGCCTCTCGTACCCCCCAGCTGGGGAGCTGGCCTGTTATCCAGGCGCATGCCCTGACCAGGAATTGAACCAGCAGCCTTTCGGTTTTCAGGATGGTGGTACTCAACTCACGGAGCCACACCAGTCAGGACAAGCAAGAATTTTTAAAATATACAATACTTGACTCTAGTCAGGGACACTGACTTCTTTTCCCTTAGATTGTCAAATAAAACAGTGACAACAGTCAACACAACAGTAGCTGTTTGGTATGAATGAATCAAAATTATACTTTCTTTAAGTCAGATTGGCAAAAAATATATTTTTGGTGTGTGCCACAGACTGTAAGTAATTAGTTTATGTGTGCCATGAGATGAAAAAGGTTGAAAATCACTGTTCAAGTATGTTGGGTAGAATGTCCAATTTAATGTTGTCTGCTTCATGTTACTTTTTAAAAACTTATTTCCTAAAAGTTGTTCATGATCTCTTTTAATCTGTCTAACATCACAGCTTATATACTGATATTACCCCCCTGCTCTCACACCCCCTCTTCGTTCCCAGTTTTTGGTTATTTGTACTTCTTCCTGTCCCTTTATGTTTTTTTAACTAGTCTTACCAGTTCGTTCATTTTATTAGTTTTTTGAAATAACTGAGTTTTATCCTTGTTGATCTCTATTTGTTTCTTAGTTCATTAATTTTTTAAGAAAGATTTTATTTAATTTTTAGAGAGAGGAAGGGAAGGAGAAAGAGAGGGAGAGAAACATCAATGTGTGGTTGCCTCTTGTGCACCCCTACTGGGGACCTGGCCTGCAACCCAGGCATGTGCCCTGACTGGGAATCGAACCGGCAACCCTTTGGTTTGCAGGCTGGTGCTCAGTCAACTGAGCCACACCAGCCAGGGCCTTAGTTCATTAATTTTTGTTCTTTATTATTTTTACTCATTCACTTATTTGGAATTTATTTTGGCAATCCTCTTTCTAAATTTTTGAGGTGTATTCTTACTTCATTTTTTGTTTTTTCTAATACATTTTTCTCCAAATATTGCTTTAGCCATTTCATGAGTTTTGATATGTAATTTTTAAAAATTATTCAATTCTAGATAGTTTCTAATTCCCTTTTTATTTAGTCTTTTACCGGTGAATTTATAATTTTTAAATAGTTATTCTTTTAAAAAAAATTTTATTTATTTATTTTCAGAGAGAGAGGAAGGGAGGAGGAAAGAGAGGAAGAGAAACATTGATGTGTAAGAGAAACATCAATCAGCTGCTTTTCGCACGCCTCCAACTGGGGACCTGGCTCGCAACCCAGGAATGTGTCCTGTTTGGGAATCGAACCTGCAATCTTTCACAGGCTGGTGTCCAGTCCACTGAACCACACCAGCCAGGGCTAGAATTTCTTAATGTTCAAAAATCTTTTTTTCTTTAATTATAGTTTTGTTATTGAGATTTCTGACTTGATTACACTATGGTCAGAGAATATCGCCCTTTTGATACCGGTTCTGTATTAGTTATCTACTGCTGCATAACAAATCATCCCAGATTGTAATGGCTTAAAACAGTTATTGTCTCACAGTGTCTGTGGGTCAGAGATCTGGGTTCCACTTAGCTGGGGCTCCTGGCTCTGGGTCTCACAGGCTGTGGTCAAAGTGTCAGCTGGTAGGATAGTCATCTCCAGGCTCCCCTGGGGGTAGATCCACTCCCACTGTTTGACCTCCTAATATTCCGTATTAATTTTCCAGGTCATCAGTACACTTTAAAAGGAGTTACAAATATCTTCCCATGATTTTTAATTATTGTCAGCAGAAGGTACTTATTCAGCCAAACTTACAGATGGAAGACGTGTCTATTAAGTCACTGAAGACCAGAACTAAAAACCTTCACGATGCAAAGAAATAATTTCCCAAGGGGGAAAATATATTTTAGACAAGGAGCCTGTATGAACTGGAGTCCAGTAAGGAAATCAAAAGTGACATTGTATATTTCAGCAGAGGGAATTGCTTACACAGGTCTGGGAGGGCTGGGAGGCAAACGAGAGGACCGAGGTAAACCTGTGATGGGAAGAGCAGGAAGCAGTTTCCTTGCCTCAGGCTGGGGAAGCAAAGGGAGAAGTGTTGAGGTTTTCAGAATCTAGAAGCTTGGAGGAGAGGTCCTGTGGTGCTGGTGTTCAAATCTCCCAGAGGGGTCTCTGTTCCGGTGCTGCTGCTACCTCGGAGGGGCCCCGGCAGCTGGACAGGATCCCTGGCGAGAACCAGCTGCTGTGCCTGGGAGGACGCTGATGAGAGCAGCAGCCATACAGGAAGGAGCAACCTTTTTCCCTCCTACCTTCCAGTCCCCCTCTAGATCCTTCTGTGTCTGAAGGACACAGCCGGAGAAAGGAGAAGGTGTTTCCAAAGCCCCAGCCACGGTATCACCAAGCAGACTATGGAAGAGTGGTGTGGGGGGGAGAGACAATCTCTTACTAAAGGGCAAGAGGCTGACCTGGTGCTCTGGCGGTCTCACGGCCTGCCCGACTCGTCCAGCCAGTGCTGCTCCTCAAGGGCTCAGAAGGGCCACAAGGTCATGACTGACACTGCTGGGGCCAACCATGACTTCAGAACTTCATGGAGCACCTTTCTACTTATTTACAATAACTAGTATGAAGTGACAGCTATTTCTCCCTTTCTCTTAGAATATAAAATACTACCAGGGGATCCGGGCTGCTGTGAGCCGGGTGAAGGACAGAGGGCAGAAGGCCTTGGTTCTCGATATTGGCACTGGCACTGGACTCTTGTCAATGATGGCAGTCACAGCAGGTGCCGACTTCTGCTATGCCATCGAGGTAAGTCACAGTCATCAGGTGTGTCCTGCTTCTTGTATGGGAAGCCCGCTAGGCACCTTGCACTTTGGTTCTCCATTTGTTCACAGACATTCCTGGAACACTCACTCAGTCTCAAGCACAGGGCCAGGTTCTGAGGATGTAGAACTGAACTAGACACCATTTCTTCCTCCAGGAGCATCTTTTCTCCTCTGAAAACAGTGGTTCTCACCCTGGCTGGCATGGCCCAGCTGGTTGAGTGTTGTCCTGCAAAGCGAGAGGTCACCATTTCAATTCCCTTTTGGGACACATGCCTGGGTTGCAGGTTCGATCCGCTGTTGGGCGTGTACAAGAGGCAATCGATTGATGTTTCTCTTTCTCTCTTTCTCCCTCCCTTTCCTCTCTCTAAAAACAAATAAATAAAATCCTTCAAAAAAAAAAAAAAGAAAAGAAGAACAAAACAGTGATTCTCAGCCTTGCCTGCGTGTCAGGATCTCAGCTTTAGTGAGGGGCTTTAAAAAGTACTGGTGCTTGCTCGGGGCAGGGGAGGCTGAAGGGGAGGAGGGCATGTGGGGGACAAATGGCAATGGAAAAAGTCCAATGCAAGATGCACTATTAAAAAAGATACTGTTGCCTAGCTCCTCCTCTAGAGTTTGACTTAATTATTCTGAGCTGTGGCCTGGGTGTTGGGAGCATTGAACATGCACCAGGGATGAGATGCACTGCTTCAAATGTCCCTCCCGAGCCAGCCCTCTTACTACGTTTTCCAATGTTTCTGCAGTCTGCCATTTCTTTCCTTTAATAAAACAGTAAACATATCTTTCTGATAATGCAAATAATACATATCGTTACAGGAAATTCGTTAAAATAAAAATAGTGTGTTAATTCAAAGTTAACCATTGCTAAAATTCTGGTGTGTATTCTAAGCTCTTGGGCCAGAACTGGGTTCACAGTGACCGAGCTGCGAACAGCGAAGTCCCAGGCTAACAGTGTTTAGCCGAGGGGGAGGTGTTTCGCTTCTCACATGAAGTTTGGAAGTCAGCACTGCAGGGCGTTCTCCCGAGATTCCTTTCGGATGCCTCTCCCTCCATCTCTACAGCAGGGCCCTCCGCCTTACGATCATGGTCTGGGAAGGTGGGCGTTTTCAGCTAGGGAATACCGTGCTGTGTTTGGGGACCAAGGTCACCCAGAGTCTCAGCAAAGGGTGTCATGGTAGACAAAACCATCTGCAGGACCTGAGTGCCACAGTAAAGAGTATTGACTCTACTATCTTGAGTTAGGTGTTTTTTTTTGTTTTTTTAAAAAATATTTTATGTATTTATTTTTAGAGAGGGGAAGGGAGGGAGAAAGAGAGGGTAAGAAACATCAATGTGCAAGAGATAAATCAGTCAGTTGCCTCTCACACGCCCCCAACTGGGGACCTGGCCTGCAACCCAGGCACATGCTCTGACAGGGAATCCAGCTGGCAACCTGTCTTGGTTCACAAGCTGGCGCTCAATCCACTGAGCCACACCAGCCAGGGCTCGAGTTAGGTGTTTGTGACCTAAGATGAGAATAATGGGCTGCAGGTCTCCATGAAAGAAAGTCCTGAGAATTGTGTGCGTGTGGACCTGTGCATGTGGGACTGTACAGTTGTCTCAGGGTTTCATAAGAAGGGTTAAGAGCCACTTCTCTGCCTTCTGGGGAGTTTTCAAGGTTTTTGAGCAGACACAAAGAAATCTGTTTTAGGATGATTGCCTTGGTATCTTCAAGTAGATTTTATTCTCATTACCAATGAGGAAACTAAGATGAGAAGATAAAGACTTAATCAAGTCTCGCAGTTAATAACTCGGAGAGCTAGAATTGGAGCCCTGGGCTTCAGGGTCCTAATTATGGAGCTCACTCAACAGTGATACCTTCTATGGGAGGGTGTGTGTGTGTGAGAGAGAGAGAGGGAGAGAGAGAGAGGGAGAATGGGTTTTCTAACGTGAGTGTCTGAGGGGGCAGCGATGCCATCGACTAGTAAGAGGAACTTGGAGGAAGATGCTTTGTGGGAAAGAATAGCACTTCACGTTGGGTGTGTTAAATATGTATGGACTGCCGACTAGAAATAGAGTGAGAACATGTTTTTTGACAGATTGATTGGACTGTGCTCTTGGGTTTTCCATATTCCCATCTCATTGAACTGAATTTCCAATTCTCCCTTGCTGCTCTAGCCTGTGATATCTGTGGCAAATGCCTAGAAAACAAAGCATGGTCCTGGCTTCCTCACTTTTTCCTTTTTCAGAGCAAGAACTTTCCCAGGAATCTCTAGCAAACCTCTCCTTCGGTGTCCTTGGCCAGAATAAGGTTAAACCCCATTTAACGTCCCTTATCCCTGGCAAGATGGGCTCAGCTGCCCTCAGACCAGACAGATGCGCCACTTGGAAGGTCAGACTGACTGAGGGCACGGGAGGATACAGAATGAGGGTTTGGGAAGCCAGCCTTGGGATTCATTCCAGGTAGTATTTTGGGTGATATCATGAACTCTTGGTGGCTGAGGAGGTGGAGGTGGAGGCTGTCCATGGCCAGAGCCTGAAGGGTCAGCGAACGAGATGAATGACATGTTAACGGGTCGGAGGGCCAAGGGTGTGGCATGAGCTTGTGGTACTTCTGGGGAGGAGGCAAAGTGATTGGTGAGAACTGAGGGTTTGAGGCCCGTAGACTGCGTCTAAAAACATCAAGCCAGGTCCTAGAAATAATTTAAACAGTTTGTGAAGATAGTCTTTTTCCCCCTAGCTGAGCACATAGGTATTCTTTAAAAAAGAATAGACAGGGTCCGGCAGAAGTAACGCCTGCGTGAGTGTGGTTGGTAGGTGTGTAATATGAGTGTGATAATTTCTAGTTTAAATTTGAACATTTCACCTAAAATGTCATACAGTATGCTTGAGTGTGATATTATTATGTTACAGAATTACATGCTTATGATCTTGTAATAAAAGAGTTTGTAATAAAAAATGGGTGTTATTTGTGCTGGACCCTGCATGTATACACATACACTTGTATATACAGGGCAGAAAGTGTGGAAGCCGTCCCCTATTCCATGCTGTGAGGATGGGTGCTGGCCCCTCTGCTCCTCTCAGGTCTCTGGCTTTGCAAACAGAAGCCAGGAGGAGCTCGCCTTTGAAGGGGCTGGCACATCATTTCCACCACCCTGCCTCCACTTGCACCCTGGGAGCACGGGGAGCTCACTACTTCATAAGAGCAAATTCCACTGTCGATGTGTTCATCACCCACCTCCACAACATGTGCAGACTCCAACACCTGTCTACTCCCCAGGAGGACAGAGTACAGGCCAAGGCCATGATGTGCTGAGGACTGAAGGGACCTTGCAAAGGAGGCCTCCTGGCCCCAGTGACCTGGAGAGACCTTGATCTGCAGCAGTGCCTGGACAGAACTGCCATGTAAAGTCTTTCACTCCTATAACAAAAACTCCAAAAGCAGCAAATCTTCCACAGTTAATACTGCACGAGTCCAGGGAAATCTTTTCAGTATTATTAGCTCATGACTGGAAATATTTAAAAGCCTAAGCAGTAATGAAGTCATAAAAATAGCCACCTCCCACTTGTGCTGTGCCAGTGCTGTGCTAAGCCCTGTACACGGACGGTTGGCACCGACCACACCTGTAATTACACGCTTACTTGTATCACCCATGCACTTAATGCCTGATCTCCCATCAGACCCAACGCCCTTCCAAGGAGGAAGTGTGTCTTGCTCCCCGAGCTCAGTCCCCAGTGGCTGGAACAGAGCACGTGGGAGCTGCTTGGTAAACAGCAGCTGAGAGAAGGAAAGCGTGAACGAAGCCGTACTTTAGTGAATCCACACAATGACCGAGTGCAGTACATTCCTGCCCTCAGTGTGGAGCTGAGGGGAGAGACACAGAGTGGGTGGTGGTGACAGTCTGAATGCTGCATGCCCGGCCCTCAGCTTGGAGCATCACCCAGACTGTTGGCTCCTAACACGCCAGTGTTATCGGGGAGCTGTCATCTCTGCAGGGTCCAGCTAAAATAATGCCCCCTTTTTATCACAAAATCACAAGCCCGTAATTCTCTAACATAACAGTATCACACTCAAGCACACCATATGACATTTTAGGTGAAACGTTCACATTGCTGTCCATCTTGTGTGAGACATTCACATACCCTACCAACCACACTCAAGCAGGCATTAACTTCTGCCGGACCCTGTGTGTGTGTGTGTGTGTGTGTGTATAAATATAAAGAATATAACATTTCTCCCTTGACTATAGTAAAAGAAGTGTGTGTTCATGGTGAAATGCAGAGAAAGACTTAGAAAGAAGGAAATCTTGTCATTGGGATCAGTCAGTCACTCTGTTGCATTTCCTCTCTGTGTGTGGCTGCATGTGTGTCTGTGTGGTTTAGGTGCTAACGTGGTTGGAGCTGGAGAGTCTACATTGAGCAGGCTGGAACGTAGGAGTCGGAGGGGCTTATGTTTAGAGACACGTGAAGGGTTCAGGGAAGACTTCCGGAGATGGTTTTCTGTGCTACCCTGGAAAGCCGAGTTTGCTTTGGCAGGTGGGACTAGGGCAGGTTTGCCTAGAAATAGTGAGTGTGGCTGGGAGTATCAGCTGTGGTGGGAATGGGCTTTAGGGGAATGGTGGGGGCGGGGCGAAGCAACGTGGTTCGTGTTAGGGAGGGCCTTGAGTACCATAAAAAATATAGGTGGTGTGCTGCCAGCATTGGGTTTGCAAGTTTTACTCACACTTAGGTCTAACACAGTAACTGTCTGTCTTTCATCTAGAGAGCAGTGGACACATCTTGTCCCAGGTCACAGATCTTGGTTTTGTGAGGCAAGTCCTCTTTATGGCCCTCTCTAATGTGGCACTGACACCTGCGGTCCTTTCTAGGTAGTGCAAGCTGCCTTGGAATTCCTTGCACCCCACCTCCCTGTTCTGGGGACTCCTAGCTGCCAGTTAAACCCAGCGGAATCTCATTCCTTTCTATTCATTTTCATGACACACATTTGGAGAATAAAGTATTAAAGTTACACTGATGAAGGTCTATTTATTTAAATTAAATTAGCTCAAAGAAATATTTTGCCTATGTCTTGAATGGTAACAAAGGCACATTTTGTATATTCAGGGAATTCTGTAGCACAGACCTCTTTTACTTCAAATCTTAGGACTAGAATCAAGGAACATCTTGTTAATCTTGGGTGTTAGGGTTTTATTAAAGTGATTGCTAATTTTTCTTGGGCTTTGGCTCTAATTTCTAGGTTTTCAAGCCTATGGCTGATGCTGCTGTGAAGATTGTAGAGAAAAATGGCTTCAGTGATAAGATCAAGGTCATCAACAAGCATTCTACGGAGGTGACTGTGGGGCCAGGTGAGATCGGCAAGTGCTGTGTTGAAAACTTTTCTTGCTTTTATAAGAGAGAAGAAAAGCCTTCTTCACCTTACCTACAATAAGTGTGTCCAGGTAATTGCAGAGTACACGCCTCTTCATGTGTCTGAAGGTAAGCACTGTGTTTCTCTGCCAGTTTATTTCTTTACCAGCTAAAACAGGTCAGTAATGAGTGAACCAGAGCTAAGCGAGAGCAATAGCTGTGATACAAACAAAACCTTTTGCACTAAGCGGGTTGGAGTTCTTGTGTGGCTCAGCTCTCTTGAGGTTCAAGTTTTATCAGACAGAAGTGAAACTAAGTAGGAAGCTGAAACAGTTTTGCTTAGTTCTGACATCCTGCTTCAGCATCTAACGTGAGAGGTTTCGCTGTATAGCACAATCTCTCCACGTTTCCAGGATATTTTTAGTGTCTAGGAGTTTGAACTGGACTATTAAATTTCGTATGCTGCTGACATCTGGAGAGCACAATGGGAAGCTTTGTAACAGAAGCTCCTGGGGTAAGGTATGGGTGTCACCCCAGTTTTTAAAAATGTAGTATTTTACTATGAAGCATCTACCTAAGGTCAACATTTTTCTCCTATTAAAAAACAATATTTGGGGGTGGGCAGGGCAGGGGACTGTAATGAGGACAACTGTAATTGAACAACAATAAAAAAATAAAATAAAAATTTTTTCATATATTTTATTGATTATGCTATTCCACTTGTCCCATTTTTTTCTCCCCTTTATTCTCCTCCACCTTGTACCCCCTCTCCCACCAGCATTCCTTCACCTTAGTTCATGTCCATGGGTCGTACATCTAAGTTCTCTGGCTTCTCCATTTCCTATACTATTCTTAACCTCCCCGTCTATTATGTACCTACCATTTATGCTTCTTATTGCCTGTACCTTTTCCCCTAATCTCTCTCCTCCCCCTCCCCACTGATAACCCTCCATGTGATCTCCATTTCTGTGATTCTGTTCCTGTTCTCGTTTGCTTAATTTGTTTTTGTTTTTAGGTTCATTTGTTGATAGTTGTGAGTTTCTTGTCATTTTACTGTTCACATTTTTTATCATCTTTTAGATAAATCCCTTTAACATTTCATATTATAAGTGCTTGGTGATGATGAACTTCTTTAACTTGATCTTATCTGGGAAGCACTTTATCTGCCCTTCCATTCTAAATAATAGCTTTGCTTAGAGTAATCTTGGATGTAGGTCCTTGCCTTTCATGACTTTGAATACTTCTTTCCATCCCCTTCTTGCCTGCAAGGTTTCTTTTGAGAAATCAGCTGATAGTCTTTTTTAAAAAGTTTTATTTATTTATTTTTAGACAGGGGGAAGGGAAGGAGAAAGAGAGGGAGAGAAACATCAATGTATGGTTGCCTGTCACACAATCCCCACTGGGGACCTGGCCCACAACCCAGGCATGTGCTCTGACTGGGAATCAAACTGGCAGCTCTCAATCCACTGAACCACACCAGCCAGGGCCCTTTTATTTATTTTTAAAACATGATATATGTACAAAAGAATGCATAAATAATTACTCCATTTTTAATCAACATTATTGAGGTATAATTTACATAAAGTGAATCCATCCATTTTAAGTATACGGTTTGATGAATTTTGACCATTTTAGGTACATTTGTAATCGCTTTGACTACCACCCAATCAACATAATAGAACATCTCCATCATGCCCGAAGAGATTCTTCAATATCCCTTACATCAGTCTCTCCCATTGCCCTGGCCCTAGGCATATACTAGCTTGTTTTCTTCAATATAGATTATGTCTGCCTTTTCTAGAATTTTGAGTACGTGGAATCATACAGTGTGTATTCTTTGTGCCTGCTTTCTTTTCTGTTGCACATTGCTCTTGAGATTTCAACCATGTTGTTCTGTGTATCAAGAGTTCATTCTTGCCTTGACTGGTATGGGTTGAGTGTCGTCCTGAAAACTGAAAGATCGCTGGTTCGATTCCCAGTCAGGGCTCATGCCTGGGTTGCAGGCCGGGTCACCAGTTGGGAGTGTGTGAGAGGCAACCAATTGATGTTTTTCTTACACATCCATGTTTCTCTCCCTCTCTCCTGCTTCTTCCCCTCTCTCTGAAAATAAATAAAGTCTTTTCTTTTTAAAGAGTTCTTTCAATCTCTATTGCTAAGCAGCGCTTCATGTGTGACATATCATAATTTGTTTAACCCTTCACCTGTTGATGGACCCAGATTGTTTCTTGGCTAAATCTTTAGGTTTACTGTTATTCTCTTGTGTGGTGTCTAATCTGCTGTTAAGCCCATCTAGTTAACTTTTCATTTCTGGTACTGTATTTTTTATCTCTAAAATGATCTTTGTAACTTTAATTTTTCTCCTTATGTTCCTGTGTTTCTTTAAATACTTATTTATAGTAGTGTTTTAACATCCATATCTTCTGTTTCCATCATCTGTCTTTTAGGGGTTCTGTTATCCTAGTTTTGGGTTGCATTTTCCTTCTTGGCATACCTAGAAATTTTTATTTGGATGTTGTGTATAGTGAGCATGTTGCATTGCTAAGTGCTGGATTTTGTTGCCTGCCTTTAAAAGCTTCATCTGGTGTGCAGTTGGGTTACTTGCAGATCAATTTGATCCTTTCAAGGCCTGTTTTTAAGTTTTATTGAAGCAGGCTTAGAGCAGCTTTAAGTCATGGTTTCCGGACAGTAGCACTGTGGACATTTTGGGCCTGATGATTCTTTGTTGGGGGAGGGTTATTCTGTGCATTGTAGGGTATTTATCCCTGGCTTCTAACCAGTAGAAGTCAGTAGTACTTCCCTCCCCATTTGTGCCAACCCAAAATGTCTCCAGATACTGCCAAATGTCCCAGGGCGAAGTGGGGAGACAAAATTGCCCCTTATTGAGAACTGCTGCTCTAAGGCGTCTTAGCCATACTAGTGAGGCATGACCTTTCCAGGGTCTCTGCTGAGTGCCTTTGTGTGGCTGGTCAGAACTGGTCTGCTACCCAGTCCTCTGTGAGCTCTGGAAATTGTTCATTGTAGAACTGCATGGTTATCTTTACCCAGCCTTCTGGAGTCTTACCCTGTGTGTGTGGGAATGTTTTCAACAAGAGACCTAAGGGGAGCCCTGTGCAGCTTCCTCTCTGGTTCTCCCCCTGCCAGTGCCAGCCGCCTCCACGTCCCTGGTCTCTGATTGCTGTCTGCTTAACTCAGCAAGCCTGCGGTGCCCTCCTTGCTGTATCACTCCCTGTATCGTGGTCTGAAAGTGCCTGCTGGCTGGAAGCGAGAGCAGTAGCAGGGGTCACTTCATTTGTTTCCCTTCTTGGGGAACACATTGTGTGGCCTCTTCTTCAACCTCTGAAAACATTTGTTTCATATATTTCGTCTGGTTTTCCTGTTGACTACAGTAGATGGATGTCTGATCCTAGTTACTCCATTTTGGCCAGAGGTGGAGATCATTTATTTTTTAAAGTTTGTCTGTTTTGACAGCTCAGAGACTGACCTGCAGAGCAGCCTTTGCCATGTCACTCTGTCTGTGACTCTGCTGTCTTCCAGGCTGTGTGTTGTTCACACACACCCTGCATGAGGCCAGGCCCCTCAATGCTTTCTTAATACTTTTTCTTTGTAGTGCTAGTCACTGCAACAATAAGATCATTATGTAATTATATGTAGCCCCACACAGCTGAGCATCCTGAGGTCATGGACTGTTAATCATCCCATTTCATAACTTGCGTATGCCTGGCATGAGAGGATTCAGCGGTATTTGCTTAGTGAGTAGATTGTCAGCTTTGCTTGATCCTTAATCCCTCGTAAAGGGGACTTTGTTTCTGCTTCCCCGACTTGACAGGTAGCTTTCTTATCGCCAAGGCTGATGGTCTTCCCTCTGCTTTTCCTCTCGAACACTGCAGGTGGCACTTCTGCTGTGCAGTCTTTCTGTCAGCTCCCCTCCCAGGCCTCCTCTGCAGCTCTGGTTCTCTCTGCGGCTTTCTTTCTCCCCCAAATGTGTATTTTCCAAGGTTCTGTTTTGAGCTCTTTTAAAAAATAGCATCTAAGTTTCTTGCCTATTTCTCAGAGATGGCTGGATCACACACCAAGGCATGTGTAGCGGCTGACTCAGGGAGCATTTATTCCTCCTTCCAGTCACCGGGTGAGATGGACAAGGCACCCGGAGTGGGCACTCCGCTCAGGCTGTCGCCCTTCCACATCAGCGCTCATGTGCCAGATGCCAGGCTCTCAAGAGTATTTCTTGAAATTCACTGGATCATAGAGCTCTACTTACTTGAGGCATATTTGGATACTAAATCATTTTAAATTACATAATTAGCTTAAAAATTATTCAGGAGTTAGCATTAGCAGGGCTTGGTGATTGATTGGATGTAGGGTGACAGGGGGGAATGAAGAATTCAGCTAATGTTTGCTGACTCTTACTGGGTGCCAGGCATTGCTCTAGGCACTGAGGTACAGCGGTGAACAGACTGATCAGGGTCCCTGCTCTCCTGGAGCTGGAAAACGATGCCCAGGTTTCTGGACTAAGTGACCTTCACTGAGGCGGAAACATCAGAGGGAGAAGCAGGTGCATAGGGGAAGGTGGTTGGCTCAGTTTGGGACAGTGTGTTTCAGCTGGAGTTTGGCATGGTGTCAGAGAGGATGGGCAGGGCCATTTGGGAGGGTGATCTCGGTGCCAGGGGACAGAAGTTTCTTCTTAGCCTCCTTTCACGTCATACTGCCATTGAGCACAAGTGTACTTCATAGGAAGTGGACAGGTGTGACCTTTGCTAGCCTAACCACTGCTGCGTGGAGCAGATCTCATTGCCCCCATTTAACAGATGAGGTGACTGATGGTCAGTCTGAGGGCTGAAGGCCGGAAAGCAGGCCGAAAGCCCAGGTCTCCATGACTCAAGGTGCAGGCTCTCTGCTGCACCACCCTTTGGTCCCGTCAATGTTTCCCTTTTCATGCACCGTCTATGAGACTCGTCTTCTCTGCAGGGAGGCTGAGTGGGCTCTGTCTGTTGTAATTCATGAGCCATTACGAGTGGTTAGTGAATTCTCCATGATGAATGGCCCCTTCCAAAGTCTGTTGTGTCTCTTGGCTCATTAAAAATTATAATTGTATAAGTAACATTATATCACACCACATTATAGAGGTTTAGAAAATGGAGTTAATAAGAAGATCCACCATAATCCTACTTCCCCAAACAACTGTTATTTGGGGAGTTGTTTGGTAGCAAGAAGTGAACTTGATTCGGGGGCATTTAGTGTCAGGGACTGGCGGTTGTGCCCCTGGTGTCAGTGGAATCAACCAGCCTTGCTTTTCTGCTTTGGTTTTCCCTCCCTCTCTGCAGCCTAGAAATATTTGGAATACCAGCATTCAGTTTTTGCTTTAACTTTTGCTAATTTAATAATTAATAGTTAATGGTTAATCTGTGTACAGAAAAGTTGAAAAAGCAGGAGTGTAGGGAACCCCTGTGTTCTCCGAACCGGGACTTACCAGTTGTCAGCATTTTGAGATACGTATATGTATGTGAATTGTTTTGCTAAACCATTGGAAAGTCAGTTGAGACAGGACACTTCTAAATACTTCAGCATTTAACTGTGCTTTCAATTGAATAACTTATTAACGTTTTATCTTACATCTGTTTGCTGTTCATATTTTTTCTGGTCTGTTGCTTGCTTCTGACTCTGTTTCCTTGTGTTTCTCAGATGGTGACATGCCGTGCTGTGCCAACATCCTGGTCACGGAGCTGTTTGACACGGAGCTGATTGGGGAGGGAGCACTGCCCTCCTATGAGCATGCACACAGGCATCTCATGCAGGTAAAGGCCTAAGAGCCTCCCTAGGGCGTGCTCCTGGGTCTCAGCCAGCTTACCCAGCTCTCGCTGATAAACCATGCTCTTCACAGCCTGAGCCCTCAGTACCTGTCCGTGTGCCCTAGGATACCCCTTGATTCCTGCAGGATTCTGGTTCTCCTCAATTATGACTTCTGTGCCTCTTGAATGCCAAGTTTTGGTAGGTTAGAGTCAAAAGGCCAGAACCCATCTTCAAATTCAGTTCAACTTAGCAAACATTCTTTGAGTGTCACCTGTGTGTAACGTGTTCTAGCATCCAAGGAGAACTAACTACTATAAGATGTCCTTATTGCTCTATCCCACCAGTCAGTGATGGTGAGGATGGGATGTGCTGAGTGGAGAGGCAGACAGAATACCACAGACATATGATTTAGGACTGATAGAAGGGGTTAGGGGGGCTCATGGAGAAAAGGCACTGAAGAGAGGGAGATGACCCAGGTAGAGGGACCTGTTTGGTAGGTCACTGAGAACATCAGCCTGGGGGGCTGTGGGCTAAGGGCAGAGAATGGAGGAGAGGGTAGAAGACCTTGAAGGCCAGGCCATTCCAGGTGTAGGAGTTTGGGTAGTGGCAGTCTTTGACAGTTTCTTTGAAAAGAGAGAGGCCCTGCCCAGGTGACTCAGGTGGTTGGAGCATTGTCCTATACACCAAAAGGTTGCAGGTTCAATTCCTGGTTAGGGCACATATGGGAGACAACCAGTCCATGTTTTTCCTACTCTTTCTCTCTCTCTCTTCCTCCTTCTCTCTTAAAATCCATTAAAATATCCTTGGGGGAGGGTTTTTTTTAAAAAAGGAAAAGAAAAGAGACAGGCATTGAAGATGTTATCTTGGAGGTCCTGGTCTTGCTTTTATATGGACATAAACCGGAGGTGGAGACCCAGAGGCAAAGACCAGCCAAGGAGATGTGTCTGCTTCTTCTGCCGGCACCTGCCCTGTGGGCACTGCAACTGCCCCGGTCTGGAACCCTCTTTGGGGTTTCTTGGTGCCCAGAGTGAGGAGGGGGCTCCTTCAGGGCAGCCAGGACTAGAGTCCACATCACTCACATGGTCAGCGTGTGAGTGTGAGTGTGAGTGTTCCGTAGCTCCCCCCACTCTGAGACGTCTCGTCATTTCCACTGTGTAAAGCCCTTTTTTAGTAACTTCAGTAACAGCCATTTCTGTTTCTCCACATTGAAACCACCAACTAGATATATTCCTGATGCAGAAAGAAAACAAGGATGTTTAGAATTTATGTTAATGTTGCCCAATTTTCTTTCTTTAATTCACTATACTAAAAAGGTAGGCCGATAGTAGGCCTGGCCAGTGTGGCTCAGTTGGTTGAGTGTTGTCCCGCGCAGTGAAAGGTCACCAGTTCGATTCCCTGTCAGGGCATGTGCCTTGGTTGCGGGCTGGCCTGGTTGGGGGCATGCGAAAGGCAACCAATCAGTGTTTTCCCTCTCACATCCATGTTTCTCTCCTTCTCTTTCTTCTTCCCTTCCCCGCTCTCTAAAAATAAATAAATAAATAAAATCTTTAAAAAAATAAAAAGGTAGGCAGACAGCTGTCCTCAGTTTCCTCTCCCAGCTGGCCTGTAGCAGCCAGGTATGCATTGTCCACTCTAGTCCCTGTCCCCATCTGCCCCCCTGTGAGCTCAAAGGAGTTAGGGCTGGCGCACAAAAGCTTCCATTGTCCTGACCCTCTTACTGTCTTATTGGAGGTCATGAAACTGGGATGCTGGCATGTCTGATAGATAGTCCACGTGGTATTGACCCAAGGACTGATCTCAGAGGACACATTTATTAAGCACCTTTATTTTGGCAGGCACTCTTTTGGGCACCAAGAATACGAGAGTGAGCTTCTGAGGAGGCAGGTAGGTAGCAGGTCATCACAGTACAGTTGGAGTTACACACTGATGGTGGTCCATGGGCTGAGATCCTGCCCACTCTGTTAGGGGGAAGGTGCGGGGTCAAGGAAGATGGAGTTCAAGTTGAGTCAGTCTTAAAGAGTGATCAGGTGTTGGCCTGGCAGATGCGGGGGTATTTACCGCAGAGAAGATCAGCATGCACAAAGACATGAAGGTGAATTGGTGTAGTGGCTCCCAGATCCTGCCAGTACTTTGGAGGCTGGGGGAGGGGAGATTAGAGATGGGGAGGTTAGAGTGTGGGAGGTGGGGTTAGAGATGTGGCTGGATTGCTGGGCAGGGCTAGACCGAGAAGGGCTGCTGTGCTCCAGAAGGCAGCGTGGCAGCACAGAAGGGTTCTGAGCAGGGGATTGATCTGTGCAGGCAGGCCTGAAGAAAGCAGCTGGGGGGCAAGACTAGAGGCAGACAGGTGGTAGGAGACATCAGGCCCTGGACTGAGGTGGGCCTCAGGTGAGGCTGTAGAAATGTGCCTGGGAGGTAGACTCAGGGAGGAGAAGGGTGGTCATGGCAGATGGGAGGCACTGAGGAGGGTGCCAGGGTTTAGGGCTGGGGCAACGGGATTGGATGGTGGTGCTCCCTGTCATCTGGGAGGGCCAGGCCTGGGAAAGTGAGAAATGGGTGAAGTTGGATTTGTCCAGTTTTTTGGTTTTTGTTTTTAAGATTTTACTGCCCTGGCTGGTGTAGCTCAGAGGATTGAGTGTGGGCCTGCAAACCAAAGGGTTGCTGGTTCGATTCCCAGTCAGGGCACATGCCTGGGTTACAGGCCAGGTCCCCAGTAGGGGGAGCGCAAGAGGCAACCACACATCGATGCTTCTCTCTCTTTCTTTTTAAAAAAAGATTTTATTTGTTTATTTTTAGAGAGAGGGGAGAGAGAGAAACATCGATGTGGGAGGGAAACGTTGATTGTTTGCCTCTCGCATACCCCCGGCTTGGGACTGGCTGCAACCCAGGCATGTGCCCCGACTGGGAAACAGACAGGCAACCTTTCGGTCCACAGGTTGGCGCTCAGTCCACAGAGCCACACCAGCCAGGGAGGGTTTGTACAGTTTAGATAGTTTGAGTTATCTGAAGGTCAGCCGGGGACGAAGAGCCAAGAGGCCTTTGAATACGTGGTATTTGGTAAATGAAGACAGAGTGATTGAGGTGCCTCCTTCATGTGGATGGAGAAAGGAGGCAGTCTAGACCAGGTCTCGGGGGAGTCCCCTCTGGGAGGGATAGGCAGGGGCGAGAGAGTCTAGCTAGAGCAGTGCTTCTCATCCAGAGCCACATGTGGGGACATTTTTAGTGTCACAACTGGGGCGGGGCAGTGCTACTGCTATCTTGTGGGTAGAGGCCAGGAATATTGCTAGACATCCTACCATCCCTGCAAGGAAGGATCTTCTGGTACAAGAGCTCGCTAGTGCTGAAGCACTGAGCTTCTCATTTCTGTGCGATAGCAGCTGTGAGTGTCCTCTCCCAGGTGGGCCCTTAGTGGCCAGTGTGTGGTGGGTGAGGATGAATGAATAAGGTAGGAGGGAACTGGAAGAGGGAATCTGCTGGAGAGAAGGTGTGGGGTCAGGGAAGCCAGGTGAGGGGAGTGGTCGGCATTGCCTGGTGAGGTCAGGGGTTCAGGTTGGTTGAGAGTGGACACTTGTCCACTGGGCTGTGATAAGAAGGTTCTGGAGTCTGGGCAAGAGCTACACTGAAGGGAAGCTTTGAGCCCAGTGCCAGAATTAGGGCTCAGCAGGAAGAATTGGACTCTTTCTTCAAAATCGGCGTGGGAGTTAATCTGCATAATGACAGTTAAGGTTTATTTTTCAAGTATTTTAAGAGTGTCAGGTAGCTGGGAACTTATTTGACATAAATCATTTTAGGCATAACATGTAATCCTTTTTCAAATCTTTTTGTCTTTCCCAAGGGCATTGAGCTGAAAATAGTTGACTATGCTAATGGTAGTAAGGTGTTAGGTGTTTCTAAAGTAGCCTGATATTAAGGAATAACCCTCTTTTTTTTAAAGATTTTGTTTATTTATTTTTGGAGAGAGAAGGGAAGGAGAAAGAGGAGAAAAACATCAATGTGTGGTTGCCTCTCGCTCGCCCCGTACTGAAGGCCTGGCTCGCAACCCAGGCCTGTGCCCCAACCGGGAATCGAACCAGCGACCCTTTGGTGTGCAGGCAGGCATGCCGTCCACTGAGCCACACTAGCCAGGGCAGGAATAACCCTCTTTTGTTCAGTTGGGATTACTGTGGGTTAATGTGCTTGGTTCGTTTGTTTGTTTGTTTATTTTAATATAAACTTAGGAAAATTGTGAGGCAGTGCCTCACAGAGCAACCGTCTATGCACAACTGGTGGAGTCCAGAAGGATGTGGTCATGGAACAAGCTCTTTCCCATTCGTGTTCAGACCAGCCTTGGAGAGCAGGTCATCGTTCCCCCCTCGGAACTGGACAAATGCCCTGGTGCACCCTCTGTCTATGACATTCAGCTGAACCAAGTGTCACCCGCTGACTTCACCGTCCTCAGTGATGTGCTGCCTATGTTCAGGTACCAAGGAGCAACCTGGGTGATGGCGCTTTGAGAAATTTGGTGGAATTGGGGTCTTTGGAAGTTCTTTTCGAGTGGAAAGGAACCATACTGATGTCACTTGCCTCTGAAGGCAGGAGGAGTCTGTTGCAGACAAGTCTCAATGGTGGGGACATCACCATAAAAGCTTAAAAATGGAGTGTGTGAGCTTAAAATATGCTTAAGTTCCTGAATGTTCTTCCACAGTGTGGATTTCAGCAAGCAAGTCAGTAGCTCGGCAGCCTGCCATAGCAGGCGGTTTGAACCTCTGGCGTCTGGCCAAGCTCAGGTGGTTCTCTCCTGGTGGGACATTGAAATGGACCCTGAGGGGAAGATCAAGTGCACCATGGCTCCATTCTGGGCACACTCAGACCCACAGGAGCTCCAGGTAAGAGGCAGGAGCTGAGCACGTTTTCATGGAAATCAGAAAACTTGTCCACTTTTTATTGTGGGAAAGTAGCATGTTGACTTTTAGATTTATAAGAATTTAGAGCCGGAGGGACTGTCAGAATCAAAGAAGAGATTTTACTGTTTGTTTTGTTTTGTTTAAAAAGCAAGGCTAGCTATAGTAAGATATAAGATAGACATCTCAGGCCAAGTTCATGGTCAGCACCAGTGGACACCGCAAACTGTAGGGAAGCTTTGGTGTGTTAGCTCTTCATCAGATCAGCTGGGAATAGAGAACTACAGCCTGTCTACAGCCTCATTTTCTGTGATCTCAAAATTTACCTTTTCTGGATCAGTTGAAAGTGGACGGAGGACATGAACTACAGAAAAGGAAATAACAGAGTACTCCTTAACATGTGAAAAGTCGTTCAGCTTCACTTATAAAAGCAGTGAAGATTTAAACTACAGTGAGATACCATTTTTCACCTATTAGTAAATAAGATTTAAAAAGTCGGGAAGCGCACTGTTGGTAGAGCTGTGGGGAAGAGCAGGAAGCGATCCTCAGAGCATCCTCGGGCCCAGCAAGGCCAGTTCATCACAGTGGGAAATGATGCTACTCTAGACATTTAGGCTCTGGATAGATTTGCATTTGTGCGGATCGGCATGTGCCAGGATATTCACTACTGCCATGATTTAGTAGACAAGACTGGGACACCCCAGAGGGCACCAGTCGGGGATTGGCTAAGTCCATAACCCTACATTCAGTGAGTGAGGCAGTTCTCTATGAACTGATGTGGAACAATCTCCAGGATATACCACTAGGGGAAGCAGAAATAGAGATACAGAACAGTATGTGGTATGCCAGCACTAGTGTCACTAAAAATAAGAATATATGCAGATGAGTGCGTATGTGTGGAACGTGTATATAGGGTACCTTTGGAAGAATTCATAGAAATCGGTAAAAATGGCTGCTTCTGGGAAGCTGGCTAAAGGTGAGGGGTGGAAAGGAGACTTTTTCACTGCATGACTCTTATTTTTTAAAATTTATTTAAAAAAATTATTGATGTTAGACAGAGAGAGCAAAGGGGGCGGGGAAGAGAGAGAAACATCGATTTGTCCCACTTACTTATGTATTCATTGGATAATTCTTGATAAGTGCCCTGACTGGGGATCAAACCTGCAACCTTGGCATATTGAGTTGATGCTCCAGTGAACTGAGCTGCCCTGCCAGGGCTCATCCATGCCTCTTTATATCTTTTGAATTTTCTCTCATGTGTATGTGTTACACATGGGAGAGCCCGGGTTGGAGGAGGCTTCTTCTGTCTTAGGCTTAATTTGCATAGTAGGGAAAGAATAACAGCTTTTTGAGAACCTGTTTTTCCCTCCTGTTACTGTTTATTTTTTCCAGGAAGTATCTGGTTAGATTTTCATTGTTTAGCTTTTATGTGCAAATAAACATCTTAGATTCAGGGAATGTCATTCACCTGCCTTTTAGCTAAATTCGGGAGTCGGAAGGGTGTGGTGCAGTCCTGATGGAGTGAGCAGGCAGTGTCTCATTGGAGTTGAGCCAGGCATCCGCTGTTGATGACGGTTTGTTCTTTTCTAAAAAGGGGCTTAAAGATTTTGAGTGTAATAAGCCTCATTATATAAGACAAAAATGAACCAAGTCACTCGCGGGCCTACCACCCCAAAGAACTCCCTTACTTGCTCTTTTTCCATGTGCGTAGGTCTTTGTCAGACTAGTTTTTGCTTTTTTCTTGCTGCACCACAGTCTTCATATTCATTATTTTAAGTGTCTGCGCATATTCTTCTGTGTAAGGAGTTTTTATGCATTTCTGAGCTGCTGGACACTTGGGTTGGTCTCAGGTTTTGCTAGTATAAATAATTCTGTAACATGCATTGCTATGTAAACGTAGCTTTTTTTCTTTTTTTTTGTTTTTTTAGAATAGATTCCTGTATGTGGGGTTTATAGTATCAGAAAAGATCAACACAGCTTATTAAAAGGTTGACTCTAGACCAGGGGTGTCAAACTCATTTTCCCCAGGGGCCACACCAGCCTCATGGTTGCCTTCAAAGGGCGGAATATAGTTTCAACTCTTTAAGAGTTAAGTAATAACTACATTTATTCAGTCCTAAAATTATTTTGGCCCTTTGAAGGCAACCACGAGGCTGATGTGGCCCCAGTGAAAATGAGTTTGACACCCCTGCTCTAGATCATTATAAATCATGTTTCAAAATTTAGTTTTCACTTCTTTAAAAACTAAGTCAAAAGAATAAAACAAAACCTTCCTGTACTACTTTCCCAACTTATCATTTTGAAAAATTTTAAATCCACAGAATAAGTGAACATGAACACTGATGTACTCATTACTTAAATTTACCAATTGTTAACATTTGTCACATTTGTTTGGTCTCTGTTTTCCTTCCTCTCTCCATCTTTCCACCCCGCCCCCCACACCCCACACACGGGAGGGCCTGGAGTCCCCTCCCTGAACCCTTCTGAAGACCCCTGCCCTCAGCCACATTTTATCCCCCTCATGCCAGCAGTGGTCCAGCAAGCTTTCTGGCCTTAGCCCCTCTGACCTGAGGATTTTCTTTATTTTTCTGGCCACGGGAGCTGTCTGTAGTCCACACTGTTGTCTCCCTGCAAACTGTTTTTTCACTTGGGTTTTGGCTCTTGGATTAGAAGCGCTGCTCCTGTTGTAGCTTAGTGACTGCCGATTCTGTTTCCCATTTCAGTGGCGGGACCACTGGATGCAGTGTGTGTACTTCCTGCCACAAGAGGAACCCGTGGTCCAGGGCTCGGCCCTCTGCCTGGTAGCCCACCATGACGACTACTGTGTGTGGTACAGCCTTCAGAGAACCAGGTATGCCCTGAGCCTCATGGGGTCAGCACGGGGCCCATGATACTATGCATGTGTGTAAATGTCCCATTTATAGACATTTGTGTGTCTATAATGGGGAATTGTAGAGGCATGAGAGGGCACATCTATATCTGAAGAGAATAAGAGCAAAAGTGTGTGACTGGATGTGTCAGTGCCTATTGTGTGTACTCAGGAGGGGCTGTCCCATTGTGGGACCCCATCTGGAGCAGACATAACTGAGGGCCCTCCCAGCTCTAACACGCCCTTGAGAGCCAATGTCTAGACTCAGGCCCTGGAGAAGACAGTGGGTGTGTCCCCTGAGGCCCATTTCGATTTCATTGAGGCAGGTCCCCCTGCCATGTTTTCATGCTCACTGGTGTCCAGCAGTTCACACTCACCACTCTGTCTTTTCATTTCCTGGCCCAGTCCCAAAAAGAATGGCAGAGTTTACCCAGCGCGCCCCGTGTGCGATTGCCAGGCCCACCTGCTCTGGAACCGGCCTCGGTTTGGAGAAATCAACGATCAGGACAGAACTGATCAATATGTGCAGGCCCTGAGGACGGTATGTGTCTGGTCCCTTGGGAGCTTGTGAGCAAGAAGGAGAATGTCCGTGGGCCCCAGGTCATCGCTCACTCAGGATTTGCTGCTTTTGTTTTCTGTGCTCCCTGGTCTGCCTGAGTGACTTCAGCCCACTGGGTGGGCTCGCAGGAGATCCTGGGAGCCTCTTACTGGACCCCCTGGGGGCTTGTTCTCTGCTCGCCTGTGAGAGCCTTCAGCCGACTGCTTCTCATTGGCCCTGCCTTTGTTCCTCTGGACACTGCCTTTGTGATCACCAGCAGTTCCCGTGGGTGATCCCAGTGGACCCAGCCACCCCATTCTTCCTTTCATCTGCTGCCTCCTTTCTAAAATTTTCTAAAATGTGAATCTGGCTGTGTAACTTCCCGCCTGAGAACCTCTCCCTCCTCACTGCCAGTAGCAGGGGCCTCTCAGCCTGGGCACTGCACACGGGTTTGGAGGGGAGTCTCTTGGGCCGCTTGCAGTTGTATGCAGAATATACGTGTACATGCATGTGCTTGGGGTAGTGAGGATCCCAGCCATCCCCGGTTTCTTTCAGATCCGTGTCCCATAAAGGTATCCCTGCACTCAACAGGCCCACAGCTGTCGGTATTGTGACCAGACAGGGAAGAGGCCTGTCATCACAGACTGGGAGGTGGCTGTGGGAAGTGGGGCGGGCCTGCAGGTGGGCCTTCTAGGACAGCCTAAGAACGGTCTCTCCTGATAGTGGGGTCCGGAAGGGCAGAGGTGAGTGAAGTGGGTGTGCTTGAGGATGGGGACTGGCTGCTGCTGGGGCCTGGGAGAGACCCAGCCAGGCAGTGGGATCTGTCCGTTTGCCCACAAGAATCTCTTGACATACGTAAGAAAACCTGTGCTAAAGTTGCCCTTCTCCGGCAGGTGCTGAAGCCAGACAGTGTCTGCCTGTGTGTCAGCGATGGCAGTCTGCTCTCCGTGCTGGCCCATTACCTGGGGGCGGAGCAGGTACTGGGCGTGTGCCTTTCTGTCAGCTTCCTGAGCGCAGCTTTTGGGTTAGGGTGCCGTGCGGTCTGGGGACACAGTTCCGTGACTAAAGCTCTTTGCAAGTGCAGCTGCCATATATGTAGCGTGCTTGGTTCGGAGGCTGGGGGTCGCTGCCTCTGTGTGCGGGCAGGAGTCAGGCTGTGGCAGTGCCCTGTACCTGCAGCCCTCTGTCTGAGCCGCCCCCTGGCTCTAGGGTCCGTGCAGAGTGTGGGTGCTGTCCTAGTGGGTGATGAGCATGGTCGAGGTGGTTAGGTGGCGCCTTCTGCCTTGGGATGATCTTGTTGCATTTTAACCTTTAATTTCTCTGCTATGTGAATCTCCTACAACTAATCGCATGGTATTCTCTCTAGGTATTTACAGTCGAGAACTCAGCAGCTTCTCATAGACTGATGAAAAAAGTAAGTGATAATTGTGTTTACTGAAATAATGAGGGAACCCGCGGTGCCTGCCTTCCTGAGTCTGGCACTTGCCACTTTGAAGTGGAGTCGGTACCAAGGGAAGCGGGAGAAGTAGCAGCAGTGAGACTGTCCTTGCTCCCGTCTTGAGAGCTGGCCCGGAAGTCTTCCAGGGTTGTGGCTGACGAGGAACAGACATGTAGACTTCGTTTTGTTTATTGGCTGAAGAAGTGTAAGCTTTTCTCCTCACTTCATGTGAAACTAGAAAAATGAAATTGTGGTGAACAACTGAGTGTGTGATTGGTTCCCGGGACACAGCGCCCAGGGAGTCATGCTCATGAGCTGGCCCGTCTGGTTGGTCCGTGATGGTATTTCTACTCCTGGCCAACGCGTGCTCTTGCTTTCGTCTGTGAAGGACGGCCTGTCGTTAAGTCCCATCGACGTGCCTACGAGAGAAATTTCTTTTTCTGTTATATTTTGTTAGTGATCTCGTCCCTTGGTGTATAGGATGCCCCCGGAGGGGAGAATTTCCACAAAGCAGATGTAAGTGGTGCTCCAGAACTGTTTGGCCAGAAAACTGCAGACAGATAAAGCAACTTGGAGATGTTTTTTCTGGACAAAAAATAATACTTCTATTTTATCTCTTAAGATCTTTAAGGCTAACCACTTGGAAGATAAAATTAATGTAATAGAGAAACGGCCTGAATTATTAACCTCTGCAGACTTGGAGGGTAAAAAGGTGAGTAACGAAAGTTTGCAGTGGGCGGCATAGCCCTGGTGGCCGCAGCTCCCCCCTTGCTTTCCGGCCTCGCAGAGGGCCCCTTATTGAACTTGCCGGCTAGGAACTGGCCACTGGTGAGGAGGGTGTGGTGAGGGTTTGCAGAGATGCCTGCTGAGCAGGTGCTTGCGCTCTCAACTCCGGCCAATCTCTGCTCCTTAAAGTGAGGGCAGACAGCTCTGCTGGGATTAATAGCTGCATATTGTGCCCTCTCTCCCTCTTCCCTTCACAGCGCTCCTGTTCGATTCACCTTCCTGCTCACTTCCAGTTGCAGCTGGTCTGCAGCCCCCAGCGCGTGCCTCCCACCTCTGGTTACTTCACGGTCTCCCCGCATACTCATCTCACCGGCCCCTGGACCTTTATGACGAGGGGCCCTCTCTTTCCTCAACACACTTCTTAGGTTTTTAAGAGACTGCTTTGTCTAGATTTTCTTCTTATTTTCCTGGCTGCTCCTTCTCAATCCTTATGGGTCTCTGTTTCTTCACTGGGTCCTTCCCTAGGGATGTCCTTGGCACTCCCCGCCTTTCCATGTTCTCCTCTCCCTCTGTGACTCTTCTCCATTGACAACGTCCCTCTCCATGTGGGAACCCATGACTGACAAAGCTGGGTCTGCAAATCTCATGTGTCCGACTGCCAGCTGTGTATCTTTCCTCACAGTCCCACAGGCCCCTTGAGCTGGAACCTGTCATCTTTCTTGCCAACTTTTTAACAGCTTTTTTGAGATGTAATTGACATACCATAAAATCAACCCATTTCAAGTGTATGATTTAATGATTTTTTTAGTAAGTTTATAGAGTTGTACATCCATCACACAACCTGGTTTTACAACAATTCCATCATCTGGCCTCCAGCTCCAGGCAATCACTGATCTGGTTCTGTCTGTAAATTTGTCTTTCTGTCTTTTCTGAGCATCCTATACTGTATAAGTGGGACAATACAATATATGGTCTTTTGTGTTGGGCTTCTCTCACTGGGCATGTCCTTGAGGTTCATCCATGTTGTAGACTGTGTCAGTGTTTTGTCCCTTTTAAATTCTGAGTGGTATTCCATTGCATGAATATGCCACCGTTTGTGTATCCAGTCACTGTTGGGGACATTAGGACTACTGTTTCCAGGTTTGGCTCTCACAACGAAGGCTGCTGTGAGTGCCAGTGTCTAAGTCTTTGGGAGCATGGGCACATGTTCTCAGTCTGCTAGGTAGCTGCCTAGGGTTGGAATTGCTCGGTTGCAGGTGTTTTTGTTTAAGAAACTGCTAAACTTGTCCAAAGGGGTTGTACCATTTTGCATCCCCAGCAGTGCGTGAGGGTTCTGGTTTCTCTGTGTCTTTGTACACTCGCTGTCTCTTGTCTTTACCATAGCCATTTGAGGGGTGTGTAGTGATGTCTCATGGGTTTGATTTGTTTTTGCCTAATGACTAATGATGGTGAACACTTTTTCACGTGCTCATTAGCTCTTCTGTCTTATTTGGTGAAATACCTACTCAAGTCTTTTGCCCGTTCCCTCCCACCCCGAGATTTTATTTATTTTTAGACAGAGGGGAAGGGAGGGAAACATCAATGTGTGGTTGCCTCTTGCACGCCCCCTGCTGGGGACCTGGCCCTCAACCCAGGTATGTGCCCTGACTGGGAATTGAACCGGAGACCCTTTGGTTCACGAGCCGGCACTCAATCCACTGAGCCACACCAGCCAGGGTGCCATGCTTTTAACAACTCTTTTGAAATATAAGTCACATGACATATATTTTATCTGCTTAAAACATACAATTCAGTGACTTCTTATATTCATAAGGTTGTGCAGCCTTCACCCCAGTCAGTTTTACAGCATTTTCATCACCCGAAAAGAGGCCCCGTGCCCACTAGCCGTCACTCCCCATTCACCAGCAGTCCTCCCAGCCCGAGGCAATCGCTCATGTACTTTTTGTCCATATGAATTTGCCAGTTCTAGACATGTCATGTAAATGGAATCGCACAATACGTAGCCCCTTTGTGACTGGCTTATTTCAGGGTCATCCGCGTTGTAGCATAAATCAGTACTTCATTTCTTTTTACTGCTGAATACCAGTGCATTGTGTGGTATGGGGAATACCACATTCTATTTATCCGTTTAGCAGTTGATGGACATTTGGGTTGTTTCTACTTCTTGGCCGCTGTGAGTGATGCTGCTATGAACATTCATGTACAACTCGCTCTTTTATCCCCTCGTTGATGGGGGTTAAAAGGTACATAAACTCTGTGAGCCATTGGTGTGGTGCGCTGGTTACACCCCACGTCAGGGCACGGTGACTAGAGGTGATGAGAGGGGTCATTCTTACCTCGTTTCCAGTGTTGGGGGTGGGGAGTACACAGGGCCAACTCTGTCTCCAGTGTCTTCCTTCTGCATCTCTGTCACCTCAGCTAGATACCTGACCATCTCGGACTGGCCCCCGACTGATGCCCATCTGCCTGGGTCTAGCCCTGGGGGCTCTGTTGCCTCAGCATCTGCCACGTCTTGGTCTCCCTGCTTTTGCACACTTTTTATAGTACTCATCCAGTTCACCTCCTGTCCCCGCTCCACCTGCAGGTGGTGACCTCATACACTTCACGATTGTTAGAGGGCTCTTTCCAAAACACATTCCTTCTCTGATTAAAGTGTTTAGTGACCCCATCTTGCCTCCATGGCAAAGCCCAGTCCCCTCAAGCTGTCGTCAGTCGCCTTCGGGTGACCTAGCTCCCTTCCATCTCCCTGGCCTCACCCCTTATCATCTGCCCTGCCTGGCTTCTGAGAGGGTCTTTGTCTCCCACCTGTGCTTGTGCCTCTGTCCATCCCACTGTCTGGAGTCTTCTCTCCTTTGCGTTTTGGACTCCTACTCATGTGTCTGTTCCTTTTCTCAGCACGTGTTTACTGACCATCTGCTCCGGGCCAGGCACTTTGCTGGGTGCTGGGGATACCTCGCTGCCAATGTATCCACTTCTGTGGTGCTCCGAGCCTCGTCAGGGAGACAGTTAGATGAGCACTGAGAATAAATGGTCAGGATTAGCTTTGAGTGGGATTTGCAGGGCCATCCTGGAAGCCCTTCCTGATGCTCTTACCTTTGGGATCCTCTACATACTCCTTCCATGCAGCTGTCAAAGTTTATCACCCTCCACAAGGACAGTCCCCAGCCTCACCTGCTCCCTTTTCCACTCTGCACTCCTGAGGGCCGGGCTCGTGTCTGTGTCTCATCTGCATATCCTCAGGCACAGGTGCAGACCTTGCATGCGTGTTTGTTGACTGAGTGAGTGAGTGAATGAATGGCCTGTTACTTCCTTGCACCCATGCAACTTGTGACCTGTCTTTCTCTTCAGATGGATCCTTCTGATGTCTCAGTTCTGCTTTTTGCTCTGACCTCCAGGTCTCTGTCCTCCTGGGTGAGCCGTTTTTCACCACCAGCCTGCTGCCATGGCACAACCTGTACTTCTGGTATGTGCGCACTGCCGTGGACCAGCACCTGAAGCCTGGAGCTGTGGTGATGCCCCAGGCTGCCTCACTGCATGCCGTGGTCGTGGAGTTCCGGGTAAGCCGCCCAGAGGTTTTTATAGAAGGTTTTTAAACAAGTTCCTTGTTTTCTTGCAAAGACCTTAGGTGTCAATGGATTTCCTCAGGCCTTCGTGATTTGGCCTCTGCTTTTCTGTTTCAGCACACTGCAGGGTAGAATAGAAGAGGCTTGTTTTTTAAATTCAGTAATTTGACATATGAAATGGAATTGGCTGTGTGTTGTCATTTTACAATATGGCTTATCAGAATAATTAAAATACATAAAATCAGAGTTTCAGGAGACATGCTGTGCAGCTTGCTCTGCTCTCATTAAGAGCCGCGCCTCCACCTGTTAAAAGCATTTTGAGATGAGAGAGTCACCTTCTTTACGGGAGAGCAAATTGAAAAGCTTCATTTTAATTTTCTCATCAAAGCAGAACCACAGTCATAAAGGCGTTTTGGGAAAGGTATTTTTTATTAAAAGGATTTTCAAATGCTTTTAACCTGAAATGCAGAGTGAACCTCATTTGATATTTCTTCGATAAGAATGGCTTTGTCCATTGGTAGCTTAGTGGCTCCATCACTTATTTTTGGGGTATTTCTTCTATGTTACTTATTTACCTGATGAAATTTCCATGTGAATTCTGGTTTTCATGGCCAAAGAAGGAAATGTGGAGAATGACACTTGTTTCCAGGCAAAAATTCAGGAGATAGAGGACGCACATTGACCAGCCTCAGTGCCTCTGGCCCCTCCCGCCTGATCCAGGGATTACAGTCCAGGGGCAACAAATAGCGTGAGGAACTCACACTATTTGTGGGCACCGGGCCTTGCAGCGGGTTTATAGATTTCTTCCTAAAGACAGTGGTGTTCAGGACGGGCAGAGAGCAGGAAACCCCAGCCCAGTAGCTCTGGACAGTTGACCCCTGGTGGGAGAGGACTTGGGGTCCTGTGGGACTTGCAGTCACAGAACTGTCCTGAATTTTTGGTGTCTCTAAGTCCCTTCAGCCTTGGGGGTCTCTTCTAGCCGTGTGAAAACAGCAAGATGTGCCTGAGGTTTGGGCTGGAGCCACCCTAGCTTGGCCTCGCTCACTCTTGTAGATCTTGTTGCCACACTGTCCTGTGGCTCCAGGTGGGCATGGACGTCAGAGTGCCCTGGCAGGTGGGTGTCAACGACGGCTCTGCCTTCCTCACAGGACCTGTGGCGGATCCGGAGCCCCTGTGGTGACTGTGAAGGCTTCGACGTGCACATCATGGACGACATGATTCAGGTAGGCGGGGCCACAGCTCCCACCCACCATGCCCTTCCCACCACTCCCCATCACCACAGACCTCTGATGGGGACCCTGGGCTCCTGTGGAGAGACATGGGCGGGGCAACGTGCAGAGAGCTCTTCTGCTGGGAGCAGAGAGGGCATTGGCACTGTTCTGCTCCGTTCCCTGTGAGTGTGAGTGTGAGTGTGAGCACCACTGTGTGTCAGAGTCTAGTCCAAGGCAGTTCTTGCCCCTGGACTGTAACCCCTGGATCAGAATCTCAGGCTGGGGTCTGTCACCGTGCCACTGGAACTGCTCCTGCCAGTGTCAGCAGCTAGTTCTCTGTTGGGACAGCCTTTCTAGAAGGCAGTTTGGTAGCCTTCTGAGCCAGCCATTTTCATTTTGGGGACCCCAGTCCTGGGGAGGCACTAGACCATGTGGACAGATGTGAAAGGAGGGTCCTGCAGGGCTGTTTGTGTGTCTTTAGGGGACTGAGTCTGCTACCAGGGTCTGCATCCCCCAGAATCCAGAGGGTTTGTGAAAGTGCCAGTGGTCCTGGATCTGCGAGGACTGAAGTATAGGGTCAGGACATGTCCATGTGAGACTCTGTCTGTGTATCAGGAAGATTCACACACACATGGGAAGGGGTGGAATAGTAGATACCAGAATGTTATGTGATAAGGAAGTGGTTTTTTTTCTCCTTTTGCTTATCTTTCAGTTCACATTTTTCTACAGTGATTGTGGATTGCTCATGTAAGCTTTTTTTAAAAGAATAAATCCAACAGATTTTTTTTGGTTTGTACCTTACTTGCCCCTCCATAGCTCACCACTGACTGATCCATGCTTCTAGAAATTGCCTTTGGGCTGAGTCACCACACACTCTCCCTCAGGCTCCTTCTTGGCCTCTCCCATTCTTCCCATCCCCTAGGGTGTCTTGTGTTCTAGGTCTCCCTCAGGCCCCTGTCCTTAACTGTTCCCTGTCCCCTCTCTGTTGCTGGCTAATGTTTGCATCTGTCCTGAGCTCAGACCAAAAGCTAAGAGCAGCGGACTCTCCGTGGAGATGCCTTCAGGCACTTTGACCTCAATGCTTCCAAAATCCTTGTGCCCTTTCCCCGCCCCCAGCCTGGCTTCTTCCAGGGTTCCCATCCCAGGCCTGCCACCGCATCATACCCAGATGCTGAGCATCCTTCTGGGCAAGTCCTTGCCTTCACTTGCAGTTGGTCATCAGGTTCCATAACCATCTGGCCATCAGTGAGCCTCAAATCCAGTTTTCTTTCTCTGCTGCTGCTGTTCTGGTCTCGGCCACCTTGTCTCTCGCCTGTGACCATGCAGCCTTCTGCCTCTCCTACTCAGCCGCCCTCCACACAGGGCTCAGATGAACCTGTGGATCCTGAGTCTGGCCTACCCATCCCCTGTGGGAAAACCCTGTGAGGCTCTCCACCCCTCCCCCTGCAGAGTCACTGACCCCTGCTGCTAGACCCTCTCTCTGCTCAGCTCTGTCCTCTCTCCTTTTTGCTGCCAACTCCTGTGTGACCTTTAGGAGGCAGGCCTCCAGGCAGCTTTCTTGCCCAGCCCCATGTCTGCAGGAGCCCAGCACTCCTCAGGCACTGTGGTTGCTTGTCTCTGCATTATCTCTAGACTAGGACCCTCACAGGGGGGTGACCTATCAGCTATAGTGCTCAGTAAGAGTCACCAAATGGGTGCGTATCCAAGGACCAGGTATTGTCAGCCGTGTGGACATTTGGTGACATGGGCAGTGCCATCCCATTTTAAAAAGGGAGAAAACAAGGCTTAGAGAGGAGGAACGACTTGCCCAGGAGATGGCTCATGAGTGGGAGCGGGAAACTGAGGACCTACTGCCCCACGTGACTTGTGTTACCCTGAGGGACCTGGGCCATGGATGTGAGGAGCCACCGGCATAGACCCTAGAGACAAGGACGTGAGCCCCTTGTCCCCTGGGCATCCTGGCTCTGTCTCTGCAGACCCCCGCATATCTTTCCCTTCTCAGCATGCCCTGGACTTCAGGGAGAGCAAGGAGGCTGAGCCCCACCCACTGTGGGAATACCCGTGCCGCAGCCTCTCTGAGCCCCAGCACATCCTGACCTTTGATTTTCGGCAGCCGGTCCCTTCACAGCCTCTCCGTGCGGAGGGCTCCATCAAGCTGAGGAGGTGAGTGTTGGCTTCTGGGTGGGAGTCTTGGAGGAAGGAAGTGGGGGGAGGTGAGGTGCCTGCTTTCTGTCTAGTAGTTACTGCCCTTGAGCTTAACCACTTACTTTGGCCACTTTCACGTGGGTATGATGGCTTTCCTTGTCTCGGCCTTGTCTTCCTTGGTCTAAAGTGGCCCTGAGTGTGTAGACGGTCCCCACAGCCTCTGGGTGTGTGCGGGCAGGGAGGCAGAGCTGGAGTGGGCTTTGCTGTTCCCCTCACAATCTGAGGCTCCTTTTGAGCTAAGTAGCTTGTTGGATCACAGCTGCAGAAAAATGCGAGTTTGGTTGCTATGGTTACCCATTGGACCATTTTTCTCCTGGGAATTAAAGCAGGTTAGGAACTGGCAAGGGCGCTCATTGTGAGGCACAGTCAGGCCCACCCAGCTCCAGCCAGCCCCTTTCGAGGGGAGGAGCTGCGAGCCCAGAGCCCTTTGTGGAGCTCCGCTGACAAGGGGATGCAGGGCAGATGCCACCTGGGCCTGCCATCCAGGGTGTCAGGGAGGGGTCTTCCAGCATTCGGTGCCAGGGCTGTGCCCTGAGCCTTCTGGACCCAGCCTTTCTGTGGCCTCAGAGGGAGGAGACTGTCCTGTCGCCGACCTCGCCCCTCCCCACTGTTACCCTGAGTGGTTGGCCAGGCTGCCAGGAGTGAGTGGGGCCTTTGATTTGTGGCTCTTCTCGCTCAGCAGTTACTGAGTGGCCTTTAGTCAGGTGCAGTGCTAGGAGCCTCCTGGCTGGGCAGGGTGGAAGTGGGGAAGACCAGAGGTTTCCGCAAAGCAGAGGGGAATGTCCTCCATGCTCATGTCCACCCATCTGTTGTGGTGCTGTTTCTGTTCGGCCCAACACTCCCCTCTCCCCAGGCCTGGGAGGAGCCATGGGGCTGTCCTGTGGATGGAATACCACCTGACCCCGGACAGCACAATCAGCACTGGCCTCCTGAAGCCCGCGGCAGACAAGGTAGTGCTGGGCGTGTGTGTCCCAGAGCTGGCTGACCCTGCGAGCAGGCCCTGTTGTCGGGGCAGGCTGCACCACCAATGTGATCTGGCTGTTCCTGGCTCACGTTCAGCCAGATGGTGACCCCTCAGTGCCCCTGGGAACCTGGCTCTGAGCAGAAACTCCCACTTCGAGCTGCCTGCAGGGGAGGCTGGCCAGAAGAGGGATTAGTTGCCGGCAGCCCTCACTGCCTTCTGCTGCTCCTCCCGCAGGGGGACTGTTGCTGGAACCCACACTGCAAGCAGGCCGTGTACTTCTTTAGCACTGTGCTGGACCCCAGAGTACCCCCGGGTGGCCCTGAGACAGTCAGCTACACTGTGGAGTTCCACCCCCGCACTGGAGATGTCACCGTGGATTTCGTACTCTCGGATACCCTGGATGATGGCGCTAACCCTCGCTAGTTAAGAAATAAAGAGGCCCAAGAGGCTCTGGGCTCTGAATGCTGTAGCTTCCTGGGAAGGAAGGTGAAGGTGCTTCTCTTTTCAGGGCCCAACTTGGTCTCGGGGTGTGGAGGCCTCTCCCCTTTTTGCACTTTTGCACTGCTGACTCCTCTCTCCATGTGTGGCAGGCAGTGTGGGCTACTGGCCGAATTTGGAGCCAAGGAGGAGCCAGGGAGCCCACCCTGCAGTGGTTCAGATATTCTCAGGAACCTCTAAGGCTTCGGGACTACTCTGGGCTTCGTGGTGCTGAGGCAGCTGGGCTGCCCATGGGGGTCGCCAGCCTGGCCTGTGTGCTGGGAACTGCCTGGCTCTAGCTAGGAGGGGCTTCGAGGGGCCGAGGCGCTGACTCATGGCTGGGCCCTGGGCCTTAAAGACCCTAGTGGGGCTGAGCTGAGGACCGGGTTCTGGCCCTTCGACTCCATGGGTAATGTCACCAAGCCACATTCCTAAGCGTCTGGCCTCAGTGCATAGCACCAGCAGGTGACCAAGACCTGACAACAGACACTAGGCTGCTGTTCCGAAGACAGGGAGGAGGCAGTTCCTGAGATGCAGACCCAGGAAACCAGCCACCAGGAAAGGGATCCAGGAGGTACAGCCCCTTCCCGTGGGCCCCTCTTCTAGCAGAAGGACCCCCCCACCTAAGAAGTTGGGCAGATGAGTGCACTGCTTCTCCTCTCCTCCCCCACTTACTGTGTCCCCTCGTTCGCTGGAGGAACCCACAGCCTCCAGGGAACAAGGGGACACAGTAAGAAAACTTAGGTGTCCTGGTTCTCAGGTGGTTCAGGGCAGGCTGAGGCTGTGCCTGCTCTGTGGGGGAGGCGGGAAAGGCGGGAAAGGCGGGAAAGGCAGGCCCCACAGCCACATCTGGCCGCCCAGCCCAGGGCCCAGCCCCAGCTTGTTGCTCAAGTAAGTGGAGAACGCCAGCTTCGAGCTCACAGTTTTATTTTCTCCTCATGATCCATCTTTCCTATCAGCACCAGTGAAGGAGAAGAACACCTCTCTTTTCAAAATATTTTATCGGTGAAAGATTGTTTTTCTTCTAGGGAAGAATCGTCTGTATACATATTTGATAATGTTTTTACCAAAACCTTAGGTGTGCTTACCATATAAAACCCCTAATGTCCCATGAAGATACAATACAGAAAAAAATACAGAAATTAAAAAAGTTTTTTTCCTTTTTAAAACAGTATTTCTAAATTTCAGCAAGTTAATACAATAGTTAAAAAGCATCAAGATTAATATTCATACTTAAAACTCAAGGTGATTTGGACAAATGAAAGTGACCGTTTCCTTCCAAAGCTGACCCTGCCTCCTGGCTTCTCTGGAGGAGGCCGGGCCCGGGGCAGGTGCGGGACCTCAGCTGGGGATTTGGGTGACCCCTGTGTCCGCCCCTCCCAGGCCAAACACCACAGAATATGAGATCCTGGCGATGTTTCTTTTCTTTCCTTTTGAAAAATTAAAATGGAAAAGTCTGGCTTATGCATGGCCCCGGGAGTCCACAGGCTTCGTAAAGCATGTGACTGGGCGATGGCGGCCCCGGCGCGGAGGCCGCAGCAGGGCAGGTGCGTGGGGAGCTGGGTGGCGGTACACCAGGGCCAGGCCGGGCGAAGGCAGCCTTGTTAGGAGAGGACATGACCGAGGCACAGGGAGGTATGACTTGCCTAAGGCCACCCTGTGAGAAGGGAGAGAAGCATGTGCCCCTGCGCCTTGGCCCCCACCCAGCTGCTCTGGGAGGGAGGCAGCCCCTTGGAGGGCTGGAAGCTGTATGGAGTGTCTTCGCTTAAGGAGCCCCGGCCTGTCCCCACTGCTCTCTCCTGTGCACACGGTGACCTGCGGCCTGGGGTCCTTGGCTCAGGCCCCACCATCTGTGCATCACACCCACCCAGATGGGTCCTGCCTGTGTGAGCAGAGATTCCTGGCTGCTCCTAAGAGTTGAGGGCCCTCTGACCCCACAAAGCCTGGCTAAGACCCAACAGCCAGGCCCTTGGAGGAGGGGCACTGCAGAGAGCCCAGGTGGGACTGTGCCCTCAGCAGTGAGTAGCCCCTCCTGGCTCTAGACCCCCAAGGGTAGGGCTGGGGAAGTGTTGAAGCCCTCAGCTCTGCTACTGCTCCGGCCAGTTGGGTTCAGACAAACCAGTGCCACTGCGGGCAGGTATGGCTGTCAAGAGTGTCCTCTCCCAGCACAGGACCTGACCTCTGGCAGGCTGCTTGGACCCCTCTTGGTCCCTCTTGCAGCTCAGTGGATGACAAGGCACAGCACCAGCACACCGACACCAGCAGGGTCCTGGTATGCTCCCCAGCCTCGCTGGGCAAAGCTGGCTTCAAGCTGTTTGGGCACAGATCGGGGCACTGTGGGGAGGGGAGACCAGTGGGGGTGTCGAGAACAGCCCCCTGAGTTGGAGGAGCCTCGCACTGGGAAATAGACACAGCTTTCCCTGTGTGACTGCAGGGGGCATCCCAGGTGTGTTTAAAAAGGCAGGTGGGCGGGCAGAGGCAGTGCTGCCGTGGGGTGGCAAGCTGCGGGCCTCACCTATGGGCTCTGCCACACTGTGCCTGGGTGCCAACCAGTACCACTCCCTGCCCTGTGCAAGCAGTGGCCCCTGACCTTGCTACCCCCAGCCTGCACACTCTTAGGGTGAGGGGACAGGTCTTTCTCTGCACTTTGGCTTCCCACCCCTTTGTCCAGGGCCCCTTTCAGGCCCCAGGTTTGCTTTTGAGGTGGGTCTGGGGGGACAGAGCTGTCTCCCTACCCAGAGACAGGTGGACAGTTCCTGAGCTCAGCCAGCATGTGGATGGGGACAGTGCCCAGGGAAGGATTGGTCCCAAACCAAAGAGGTGTCTGGAAGGGAGACAGGATCAGGCAGAAAGAGGAGGAGATGGTTTTGGCAGAAGAGAAGCTACAAATCTATCATTTTCAAAACCAGCAGCTCCCTCTTCCCTGGACCCTTGAGTTCCCTTCTTCCTGTAGAAGTGTCGTTCTTGCCTCAGCTTCCGGGCTGTGGCCCCACTTAGGAGTCTCTGGGGCCCTGGTACTCCGGGAAGGGGGCCTGTCTCAGGAAGAGCAGCGTCCTCCCTCATGGTTTGCAGACCCTCTAAAGTGAGGGGTTGTTTCTGTTCTTAACTTTTCCTGTTTTTCTTTTTAAAATATAATCGCCCTTGAACGCAAGACCCTGGGAAGAGCCCGGGCTCGCGGTGACTGGACACAGCCCTCACGGTCCCTGCTCAGGAGCCATCCCAGCTGGAGGCAGCGAGCTGGCGGCCCTGTGCCCAGGAATGCTTCTTTGGCTGGTTCTAATTGTGTTTGGAGTTTGGCCTTGGGTGAGGCCCGAGCGAGGGGTCTGAGTGGCTGTGGTGTGGCACAGGGCATGCAGGCAGCGTGCATGCGAGGGTGCAGGCATGCGAGACAACATGGCAGCAGACAAAAATAATGAACCCTGGACGAAGCTTGAGAAGAGATACAAAGAGTACAGAAACCCGGTTCTCATACTAACCCGCGGGTTACAAACTAGGTTGTGCTGTAGATTTGTAGAAAATCACGTTTGGAAAGAATGGCACTGGTTGGGCAGCTGGGCTCCTCGGGCCGGCCTGACTCCCGCGTCCGCAGTGAGTGCCTAGAGGCGCAGGGCAGCGCTGGTTCCAGCTCCCCTGGGGATGACCTCTGCTCCCCCAGGCCCCGCCCTCTCCCTGGTGCTGCTGTTGGAGGGGCCGTGGCCAGGGAGGGTCAGCTCAAAGGGCTAGCAGAGGCCAGGCTGCTGTGATGACCGGGCTGGTCTATGCCTCCTCGTCCCCCGAAGACACCATCAACCGCATGGCCACTGGGAGGTGGTCAGTCAAGCCGGACAGCTGGGTGATAAAACTGAATTCTTCTACCTCCTGGGGTTGGGGCAAGAGAAGCATCCTGATTAGACTCAGAGGACACCTTGCAGAGGAGGGGCCAGGGCAGGCAGGGGGTGGGCCTCTGGGCTGGGGCTGGCCTAGTCTTCCTGAGGGCAGAGGGGTGGGAGGATCCTCAGGGCCCCAGAGGTCTCCGACTGGCAGGTCTTCCTCACCTCAGGACACGGGACTAGAGGAATGCTCAGAGTTGTCGACAGGGGCAGGGCTCAGGGTCCCCGATCTATAGGCATGTCCTGGCTGCCTGGTCCCAGACTCACAGCTTTCCAGTCTGGGCACAGCCCCTCCTCCGAATACAGCATGTAGTCGATGCGCCTGCCATTGCCCTTCAGCATGTCCTTGCGTCCCTTCTGGCATGCCCCTGGGCTCTTGCTGCTGGGGAAGGCAAGGTACTCCCGGCGCCCCTCCTCACTCTCCAAGACCCTGCACACACACACACAGGAAGGCAAGGTGAGCACCTGCCCCTGCCCCCAGCCCCCAGGCTCCAGGCCCTCAGTGTGGATCCAGATTCTCATCCCCAAGAAAGGTGGGTCAGACCAAACCTCTGCATTTAACATTTGTCTCCCTTGTGGGCCCCAAAAGGGGCTGGGATGGAGGGAAACTGAGTCTGAGGCTGCAAGTCCGACTGAACCGGGCTGTTCCACAATCTGTTCTGGAGTGTCCAGGTCCGCCTTGGGCTGGCCAGCACTTACTTCCCGTTCTGAAATGGGACTTTGGCTGTGGCTACAGCTTGGGCCCTGTGCTCCCTAGAGACTGCCTGAGTCAGGGACAGAACTGCCCGTCCCCTCTTCAGAACAGGGTTCTGCTCTGAGCCAGTGGGGTCCTGTTGGGGGAACTTGGTCTTTTCGGTGACTCTCAAGGACCCTTCTCTTCCCAGAGTCCCCAGAGCCCCACAACTCGTTTCAGGTCAGCAGCAGGCAGGGGGGCAAGAAAAGCGCCCAGGCTCTGTCTCAGGACTGGACTCGCGTGTCAGGCTGTCTCTGAGCAGCTGCGCCAGACCTCAGCCTCCATGTCCTCGCCGATACAGGAGTGACAGCTGGGCCCAGGGCACTTTGGGGGCCAGGTGTGCCAAGAAGAGAACAACGTAGAATGTGACCCATCCTATTCCTCAGAGGAAGGAGACTGACACGGGTGCTGAAGTGCTGCTCAGGGTCCTACAGGGAGGCCAGGGTGCTCAGGTGGGGCCTGCACCCTGGATCCAGGTCTCCTGACTCCCTGCCTGCCATCTCCTTCCTGCCAGGTTTCCCGGGAGTCTGAGCACCTGGGAGTCTGGGGAGGAGCTCACATGCGGGCCAGTGCTGGGGGCAGAGCATCAGCCACTGAGGCCCGGACAGGTGGGAGGGGCGCCTAGACAGGCACAGCCAGCAAATTTTCTACAAGGTCTTTATCAGCCTTGCAATGAATACACTAATGAATGCAGGACATGGGTACCTCTCAGAAATATAATCCATTACTGTCCTTTGCCTTTGGTAATTAATTCAAGCATCAGTGATCTGAGAGTTACTGATAGTCATTTTTTAATCATCATCTCATAAAAAGATAATTTTCTCAGCATAGCATGATGTTTCAAATTTAGTCCGTAATCTAATTAATTGGCTCAAATTAGCTGCAAGGAGCCATTGCTGCGACTCTGCAGTCTCGGGCTGTGAATTATAAATTGGTTCTGCTGCCGCTTCTCAGATGTGTCCTTTATAGAAGTGTCACTGGGTTCAAGAACGAAGTTTAGTCGGAAAGCAGCTGGTTCTGCTTTGAAAACGAATGGCTGTGTTAGCTCTGCTTGTACTTGTATTTGTTTAATGGGTGGCTACCAGCCGCCAGGCTCCCCAGAGCAGACACTATTCTCAGGGCCCTTTGGCAGCCCTCAGCCTCGCCCTGGAAGATTCTAGTCCCTTCTGCTGTGCCCAGCAGGGCCCCAGGGCTGGCTAGGGCTCAGGCCTGGGCAGGTTCTTGTAAAGCGAATCACGACTCCAGGTACGAGGAAATGCCGCCTCAGGACCCCAGGCCTACTTGGTGGCTTCTCCGGGGCATGAGGGCATCTGGGGCCTCAGCCCGCCTGCAGCCTCTGTCGCTGAAGCTCTCACAGGCTTCATTCTCACAGATCTGTGCCCTCTCCTCTGCCCCGAGTATAGTCATCTTCCCACAGCTGAGTCACGGCTGGGTCGGGTGCTCAGCCCAGGTCTGGGAGCTACCTGCCCAACACAGCGGGGTGCTTACTTTTGTAGATTTTCAGGGGTGCTCACATCCTCATCGTGGAGGCCATCCGTGTCCAGCAAGGTACCTGGAGACGAGGGGGTGAGTGCGGTCACTGCAGGTAGGACCCAGCCAGCCTCGAGGATGGCTGCCTCCCTGGGGCAGGAGGGGGCAGGTGGGCTCAGTCATCTGCTGGCGTGGGTGTCCCAACTCCCCCAGCACTGGGACTTGGGAGCAAGTCCTGGAGGTCCCTCCGGGAAGCCCAGCCTTGGTACATTGTCAGATCTCAGTATGGTGGGCTCAGAACTTGGCAGTGCCCTCCCTGGTCCCCTGCCCCAGCTCACCAATTGCCCATGGCTTCTCCTCGCCAGGCCCCAGGCGGCACGGGTCTTTGTAGCGTGTAAACAGGGAGTGCTGCTGCTCCAGCTTGTCGTCTGTGCGGGGAGGGGGAGAGGCAATGCTGTGGGTCTCGGTGTCTGGCCTGTCCTGGAGTGCTGCCTGCCTGTCCTGGTCCTGGTCCAGATGCTACCAGGTTCCTGCCCCTCAGATATTCCACTGGATGGGGTCTCTGGTTCATTTGTCACTGGTTTCCCATGTCCTTGAGAATCCCCGCCCAGCCTCCCCCAACCCTCCTGCCCTGTTTTCAGCTTTCCTTTGGCCTGAGGACAGTAATCTCGAGGCCTTCCCAGATCCTGCGGCAAGCCCTGTGGGTGCTGCCTCAGCTGGGATTCCTGCCCTTCACAGCCCTGAGTGAGGAGTGACTCCGTGAGGCTCAGAAAGGAAGATGACCTGCCCTGGGTTCCAGTTTGTCCTGCTAACTCATGAAACCAGAAGGGCCTTTCTGAGACCCCAGGTAGGAAGGACAGGTCACTGAGTGGGCCTGATTGGATCGAACCCTGACTCTGGAAGATCCTAGGAGCACCCAGCATTTGGAGCTGGCATCAGACATGTGAGAATGTGCAGGGCACAGTAGGGAGGGTGTGTGTTCCATGGTGGGTGCCTTTCTTCCCACAAGCCCTTGAGTTGCCACTGTCGTCAAGTGATGCCTCTTGAGCAGATAGAAACACCTGTTACCAGGTGAGGGTACCACTCTCTGCTTCAGCCAGGACCTTCAGGTTTTTGGCCTTCCCCGGGGGCTAGGGCCTGAGCTCACAGACCCCATGTTACACCCCCATCCTCAGTCTCTCCTGGGGCTGTGGCCAGAATGGAAGGAGCCCAGGAGCCATAGGTCCAGCCAGCTTCTTGGGCCACGGTAGGCTCAGCTGCCCAAACTCCCAGGAGGTCCCTAGGATGAGCATGATCATCTGATTCACGATCAGTTATTTAAATCGATTTGAAATTCACCCATGATGAACTTTTAGTTTTTTAGCCTAATGGCTTAAGGTATGATTTTCAGAGTTCAAGTCCCAGTTCTACCACTTTACTGGTTGTGTGACCTTGGACTAGTTAGTTACCCCACCTCTCCGGGTCTCAGCTTCCTCTTCCATATGACGTGGGTAAATACAGTGCCCACTCTTAGGGTTGTTACGAAATTTAAATGACACAGTCGGCCCATGGAAGCCATTAGACTTGTGCCTGGTGCAAAGTAATAGCCGAATAAAGACTTGGTGGTGGTATTGGCTGACTTGTCCTTAGTCTGTTTCAGAGGCTCCCAGATTTCCCTGTCACAGGTTCATTTTTAGGGCATCTTTTTGTCTCTAGCAAGGAGGCCTCTGAGCTTTCTAGGTACAGCGTAGGTGCTTCTCGTTCTAGGATTTCTAGGGGGCAGAGAAATCAGAGTCTTGCTAATACCCCACCCACGAGCTCACAAAGAGCAGGAAGTTCTTCAAGCTGCCTAACTTGTTGCCAGCTGGGACTGGAGCCTACACCCACCCCCAGCAGCTGACCCCAACGGGGAGGAACCTGGCCTCACCTGAGGAGCAGTTGTCGAAGTTCAAATCTCCGCAGACAATGTCAAACGCCACCAGCTCCTCAGGGTTGGCTGTGCTGGACGAGGAGGTAGATTTTCGGAAATCAGCCAGCCATTCCAGAAGCATGTCTAGCTGCTCACACCGGATAGCACTGTCGTCTGTGGAGCAGAACCACAGAGATCAGGTGATGAAGCTGTAGCTGGACCCCAGGTGGGCCACGGCCGACCCCAGGAGGAAAGAACCTCCCCCTGCCCTGAAAAGTATGGACCACCAGAACCTACCTTCCAGGGCATGCAGGTGTGTGCAGGTGATGTACCCAACAATTCTTTGGTCCTGAGGTGTGCTTCCCACCTGCACCTGTGGAGCAGGAGATGAGGTGTCAGCGAGGACGCCTGTAAGTTGTTGTTGCCCTGAGCACAAAGGGACACTGGTGACACCCACCCCCTACCAGGGCAGACTGGCACAGGTCCAGCATTGTTGGTTCTGGCTAGACGTGGGCACAGGTAGGGACAGCACATGTCCTGCTTCCAGGAGCTTCTGGTTTAGTCCACAAGGCAGATGCAAAAGAAATACCAACCTACTGCTTGGTGAGTGCCTCCGACCATTCACGTAAGGCTTTACAGGTCAAACGTAGAAAGAATCGCAGATTTCCAACCCCGACCCCTGCCCTCCCCCGGGGACCGAATGTGCCAGCCCCTCAGCACCCTGTTCACTCCTGTCTGGGGGCTCTTTCCTCTTGCCATTAGTCGCACCCAAGGTTTGGTCACACAGCACAGCCCATTCCTCTGAAGGCTAAGGTAGGCTCCTTGGGGGTTCAGCCCAACTGCAAAGCTCGGCGCTCTCTCCCCAGAGGCTTCACATCCTGCTCTCTGCTCTCCCCAGTCTCTGCCCCTCTGGCTTCATGAGGAGTCACACCATCTGCTCTTTGGCCATGGTCCCTGTTAGCCCCCTGATCTAGGACTAATAGTTGTGGCCTGTGTCTCTGTGGCATCGGGTTATGGGCTGGCCCCAGGTGCTTCCCAGCCTCCACCCCAACCCAGTGCTTCTTCCACAGTGGCCTCTTCATGCTCCACTCTCCTCAGTCCTCACCTCCCGTTAACCTCCTTTACCAGAGATGGAGGGCCTGGGAGGGACGGGGTGGAGTAGGGCCAGGGGCAGCTTCCCGGCTCCATGCCCAACTGCAGATGACCCCTGCAGGCTGCCCCACAGGTTGGTGTAATGAAAACAAGCATCTCAATCATACATCACTGAGGACTCCAAACGGTCCTCAGCGGTGACCCTGATGCAAGCCTGAGCCCTCGTTAGTGGTCGTGGGGGCCCGTGAGGGATAGCCACCCAGCCCGCTGTCTCCCCTCTCGGCACAGCACCCCAGGACTGCCTGTGGGCACCGTTGCCCAGAGGCCTCTGGTTGACCCTGCATCCTCGTCCTCTCTGGGCTTTCCTCCTGCCTGAGCTTCAGCTGTCTTTCTCAAAGGTCACCAGTCCGTTCCAGACTGGGTTTTCTATGATGATGAGACCATGGACCCTGAAAACTGCCCAAGGAAGGTGACCACAGAGGCCAGGTCTACAGGTAGCACAGCAGCAGGGTGGGCACACCTGACACCTACCAGGCACTGACACCTCCAGCGAGGAACGGCCCAAGCTCACCACTACTGCTGCGTGTCCTGGGTCTACTCTGGAGCCTGCACAGGCTTCCTTCCGCCCCAGTGCTGTCAAAGTCAGGTTGGTGTTAGCCTCCTGCACATGGACTTCCGTGTCATCAAGCACCCTGAGCTCTCTGCAACTCCTCATCCCTTTCCCACTCACGTCTCTCCTTTCCCAGTGCCTGTGTGGGGCGGGGGTACCTGTCTGGTTTCTTGGTAATGATCCCTACAGCCCGGATTTGGGGGCTGTTTATAAACTCACATGTTCAACGTTCACTTTTTGCCTATACTGCAGACCCAAACCTTGATCTAATATTCCCTGCATCCCTGAAACATCTCAAGAAATCGCATACCCACTGATGTGCCCCATTGCAAAAATACAACACAGTTTTAAAGCTGCGATGTGGATGCAAGGCCACACGGTGGCGCTCTCGCCCCTGGGTCCCTGGAGCCCTGACTGCCTCTGTTCCCTCCTCAGTCACCCTCCTGCCCTGAGCACCCCTGCTTGGTGCTTCCCGGATGCTGCCTTGCTGACCCAGTCTCACATCTGTGAGGATTATACTTAAATGATACTGTAAGTGGCTGGGGCCACGAGGCTCCAATGGCTGAGGGCGGTTTGAATCAATGTCCACTGCCCCCTCCCAGTTTCGCGTTGAGCTCTGTGCTGCTTTCTAAGCTCTTGGTGACTTGGTCTGGCTTCTCACCAGCTGCCCTTTCGGTGGTCCTAGAGTGTCAGCCCCTGCTCCCTCAGCACTCAGTGTCATCTGCCTGTGCCGAGTCCTGGGCAGGGACAGGGGACAGGTGCAGAGAGGCACCACTCAACTCTGCCCCTGAGGAGAGCCCGTCTGGGGAAGGCACAGGTCAAGGCCATCGGCCTCTCTCTCAGCCCTTCCACCAGGTGTCTCAGCTCTGTGCCCACTTCCCCGCTCCGTCAGCCTGTGAGCTCCCTGACATCCACTTGATTATGTGCTGGGGCTTATTGATTTTCTGGCTCGAGTCCTCCGGAGCTGCAGAGGTTTGTGTTTCTCTTGCAAAAACAAACAATCACACTGAGAGGTTGTGCCTCTTAATCCTGGTGGGCACAGACTGTCAACAGAGAGGGGCCCTGAGTCAGCCTCTCTCTTACATGCTGCAAAAGCGAGCCCCGTCCCGCCGTTCTCAGGCCGTCGGGCTAGCAGGAGAGTACATTTTCCTCGATCAGAAGTGCCACAGGGTAAATCAGGAGGGCAGGGCTGAATGAGGGAGCCCTGCCAACAAGGGGAGTCCTGTGTCCACGCAGCCGGGGCAGCATGTTTGCAGCCCTGGGGCACCTCCCTGGGCTGGCCTGCTTCCTGGCTTCTCTTCTCTATGCAGGAGAAACAGGCTCACTGCTGGCACCACAGATGAGCTGGGTCTGCCTTGTGCTGAGCACAATCAGCTCCACTTGCGGGGTTCTGTCTGATGGAAGGGACAGGCGACAAGACTGCTGGGGACAAATGCTGAGGAACCCATGAAGGGAAAGATGGCTCGTGTGGACGGCTGTTGAAGAAAGCTCCACAGAGATGGTGAGGCCAACCCAGGAGGGGCCATGAGGAGAGCTGGGCTGGAGCAGAGCCCAGGTGGGGGTTGGGGGTGGGCCGGTGAAGGCTGGGCTTCTCCCTGAGGCAGCAGGAAGGGGGCGATGGGAGTCAGATCTAGGGCAGGAGGACGATGAGTTGGAAGGGGGAGGACAGCCAAAAGCACAGTTGGGTGAGTACGATAGTGCAGACACAGGGTAGGGGGTGGTCCAGAGGTACCTGGGAAGTGAAATGAGTTACCTGGATGGATTGGATGGGCTCAGGGCCCACGGAGAGGAACCACGATGGGTCCTTCTGGCTGAGAATGGTGGGACCTGGGGGAGGGTCAGGACCAGGGCAGATGATGAGTTCTGTTCAGGAATGAATAGAACTTTGTCCAGGGGCAGCCAGACACAGAGCTGGGGGCTCAGGGAAGACACTAGGCTGAGACCCCTCAGTAGTGTGGAAATGGAGGCTGTGGAGTCACTTTCCTGGGGCGCATGTGTGGCTGGCCATGGTGACCACTAGGAAATGAAGAGCACCGGCCAAGTGGGGTCCCCCGGCTGCGGGGGCTGCTCAGGCTGAGAGCTGGGTAGAAGCAGGAGGCCTGGTGCTGCCAGACATGCCCAGGTCGGGAGAGAAGTTGCCAACTGGGTTGTATGTAAAACATCTTAATTTTTAAATGTTGGTCAAGGCAAGAAATATTTTAATGGTATGGGCCAAATTGAACGTATTTGCAGACCAGGTTTAGACTCAGGAGGCAGAGGGGGCATGGACATTTTACGGATGGGCGGGCAACGAGGACCCTGGAAGGAATGGCCAGAGGGGTGGGAGGAAAGCCCTCAGTGGCACAGCTGTCTGAAGGGCGCTGTGTGACCCTGGTGGCTGAGGTGCCAGACCAAGGAGGCAGATGAGGAGGGGATGTGTGGGCTGGGGGCAGGATCGAGGGGTTTCCTGGCCTCTGAGCCACCTGTAGTAGGGTGGTTGGGAGGGAAAGGGTACACTCCCCCCTCTCCCTGAGCCTGACAACATGCTCTCCCCTAACCCAGGAAGTTACTGAGACGAAAATACATCTACGGAACAGAACACAGATGAACCATATGCCAAAACGGGAAGGTTGGCTCCCTGTAAGAGGAGTGTGTTCAATGTCAGCATCTCAGGCTGTGAATGGAGAGCCGAGGACTCCAACTTTGGGCCTGCTGAGCCACACAAGAGTCACTGAGCACCTGGAGTAGGGGCTGGGCCCCGGATGCTGGCCCTGGCTCTGGCACCCTCCATGCAGACAACGAGCCTGGGCCCTCCCTTCCAGCAGGTGCTTGGCCTGCATACGGCACTTTCCTGGACAGGCTGCACGTGGTCAGGGCTGGGTCTAGGGGATGAGAACCTCCCCACACTGCGCTCGCATATTAGCCATACCAGATCCCCCTGCCTGCCCTCATGCACCCCCTTCTAGGGGGCACTGAGAAGTTTTGAAGGAAATATGGACAGAACCCGCACCCACCAGCTGCTGCTTCTGGGGGCAGAAAGCCCTCTCTGTATCAGCTGGTCACACAATGCTTCAGAAAACTCTGGAAGCACCAACAGTGGTTTTTGGATGGAGAATAAGAAGTCGACACTCTGAGTGCGTCAGGCTCAGTGGAAGATAATGAATGATGACCAAATTACCATGGCCTAAAAACTCCCCCAATTGCATCCAAATTAGCAGAAATAATTATGATTCACTTTAATTAGTGACTGTGGAAGCAAAGCCTTGGGCTGGTGGGCAGAGATCCCGGCACGGCAGCTGCGTGGCAGCCAGGAGGGAGGCGGGGCCCAGCAGTGAGGCTGCTGTGGTAATGGGCCCAGGACCTGCAGCCACTGGTTCTCGTCAGTCTCTGTCTTAGGGATGTCTGCTCCGTGACAGACAGTGGCGTTTTCCGTCCCCCATCGCTCCCCTGTCATCGTTGCCTGACCTCCTTCACCACCAGCACCAGGAAGACCTCCCAGGCCTTCACTGCTCACCCACCACTCGGGAGTAGGCTCCACTTTACAGATGGGGAAACGGTGGCTCAGAGAGCTGACATCAAGATCACCCAGCCAGGTCTGTCTGGTACTGGAGCCTGGGCTCTTGTCCCTGCATTCTTATTTCCCTTGTCCCTGAGTTGGGGGCCCTCTGGTTCAGATCCATGAAAGGCCTCATCTGGCCACAGACCTCCCAGAGGGTGAGGACCTCCAAGCTACAGCCCACCTCCCATGTGACTCTGGGACTGGTAGGCACATGCCCAGGCCTCCTACCTTGAGAAACAGCGCTCCCTTGGAGGCCAGGCTGTCGGAGCCCCTCCCGTTGGGGTAACAGTGATAGGCCACGTCCATGATGGGGTAGCGGCTGGCAAAGAAGAGGCCACTGTTGAGACACTTGAAGCAGCAGCCGCCTTGGCAGCAGCAGCAGCCTTGGCAGCCGTAGACCCCAACATCATACACGATGTACTCGAAGTAGCCATGCAGCTGGTCTTTCAACTTGGTGGCTGCCCGCTTGTCAAATACCTCCTGCAGACATAGGAAGTCCACGTTGGCAGGGAAGAAGGCCGAGATCTCATGGTCAAAGGCCTCATCTGGGTGCCGCCTCCTGCGTGCAGCTGCCTTCTTCACCACCGAGGCCTTGTGTGCAGCCTTGCTGTAGGTGGCACCGGGCTCCCCGCTGCCACTGTCCAGCCCAGCTCGTGCCTTCACCAGGGACTCTCTGGAAGCAGAGGGGCTGCCCAGGCTCCCCGAGTCCCCATCCCGCTGACTGTGGTTGGGCGTCTGGCCCCGCGGACCCCCGCCAGCCCCATTTCTGGTCTGGCCTCCAGGGGCAGGATCATCAGCTTCAGGGTGCCGGCCCCCCTCATCACCACTGATGCGCACTATGCAAGCATTCTCAAGGCTGCCGCAGTCAACTGAGTCCCCAGAGGCTGGGCCGTTGGCAGCGTCATCATTGGGGTGACGCCCACTGTTGCCCTTGTATTCCACAGAAGCCGTCCTCTTAATGCTCCCAGGGACAGCCCGGGCCATGCCATCGCCCTGGGGTGACACCAAGCTGCTGAAGCTGGCCGCACTGATGGAGGTATTGGTGGGCGAATCGATGTAGATTTTGATCTGAGGCCGACTGGCCCCATTGCGAATTCTGTGCCCGATCTCTCTGGCCCGTGCTTGGGTGTTAAAAACGTTGTTGAGTCTGGCCAGTGAGTCCGGGAGGAGGCAGATGTTGGCAGTGGCGAAGCAGAAGCTTTTGCCAGAACCTGTACCCTTCCATTCACTGAGCAGGGCTGCCCCGCCAGCCGGGCTCTTGTCTTCCAACCTGGAGTAGACGTAGGGCCTGCGGGCACACTGCAGGGGGCACCAGAAGAGGAACCCAAGAAACGCGAAGGGCAGCGAGGTGACCAGGAGGCCCAGGTAGATGGGCATGAACAGCAAGACGCAGAGCAGCTGACTCTTCTGACAGGGGTCGGGTATGAACAAGGCCAGGAGCCGGTCCAGCAGCCAGTAGCATGGGAAGATGAGGGCCCAGGACACGGCGTGCAGGGCAGACAGACAGCTGTTGGGAAAGGGGGTCGTGTACAAAACCATCGCAGCTCACTGGGCGCCGCGGTCGGCCCTACTACATGTTGTCCATGGCAGCGCAGGCACGTTCCCGGGTGGGGTGGGTGAGTGGGGAGCAGGTGGAGGGGTCACCTCCTGGTGAGACGTGACTCTGGATGGTTGGTGGCGGGTGTTGGCCAGCCAGTCATGGCTCAGCTCAGTGGGCCATGCTAGGCCACCAAGGCCTGCTGGGGAACCTGCAAGACAGAAGGTGAGGGGCCTTTTATTCATTTTTAGGAGAGCAGACTGGATGCTAGGGCTGTTTTCCCTGTTCACCCTGTTCCTGCCCCCTCGGACATGAGCAGGACCAGACGGGAGTTAGTGGGCTCGCATGGGTGTCTGGGGCCAGGAGCTGGTCCCAGCACACTTCGCTGGCCTATGGGTGTCAGGTTCTCTTGGAGTAAGGAGCTTTGTGACATGACTGCCTCTGACTGAGCATCTTGCTCTTTTAACCTAATTGCCTGAAGTCTGGCCCAGCAGAGGAGCACGACCCTGTGGCCATTGGGTAGGCAGGTTGGGGACGCTAGAGGGTGCCAGGGCCTGACACTGGTCTTGCAAGGAGCCTGGGGTGAGCCTGAGAGGAGCCCCAAACCACAGCCGTCTGTCACCGAGTGTCCACCAGATCCGAATGAAGAGAGAGCAAATCACAGAGAAAAGCGACCCGAGAATCCTGGGGTAGAGGGCAGTGTGGCTGGCAGGACCCCTGAGAGAAGGGCTCCCCCACAACCGGGCTCTCCCTGTATCCCAGCCTGTGGCATCAGGCCACTTCCACCGTTTCACCCCTGCTGACGCCTGGCAGAGATGCCCACCTAACGAGGGTCCAGGGACAGCCTGGACCTTAGTAACAGCCAGAATGGTCATAGCTACCCAGTTACAAGGGACCTTGATGGTCCCTGCAACTTTTGGAGAAGCTCCCTGGGGCTTTGAGGCCTGGCCCAAGGTTTTTCCCTTAAGCTCCCAGGATGCAGCTGCCCGGCCCGGCAGAGGCTCAGAGCTGCTGGAATGAGTCCACCCTGGTCCCATCTCGGAGCAGGCCCCAGGGCTCCACCTGGGAGAGGCCACCAGGTGCATTTATTGTGCTGAATGTGGAACCTGCAAAGACAAGCCTCCAGGGACCTGCTGAGGCCATGGTGCGGTGAAGCTTGCAGGAGCACAACCCGGAGGTTTCATCGCCAGATCAGCTGGGGAGTCATTTCCTGCTCACTGCCTCTCCGACCCAGCCCAGCTTCTGCCCTGGCTCCTTTGGGGGTGAGGGGGGGCAGCGCCCATCTGTGTTGCCATCCATCCTGGCTGGGAAGGTGGCACAGGCAGGTTTGTCCACCCTGAGGGGCACTGTCACATTGTGTCAGGCTCAGGCTTGGCTGAGCCCTGGCTGTGAGGACAGTTCTGGAGAAAAGATTTGGGAGGAGAGGGTCTGTACTGGCCCGTGGCCCTCGGGACGGCCGGAGCGCTGTGATGGGTCAGAGGGGAATGTGGCCTCACTTCGTAAAAGGCTTCCTGAAAAAGTCCCCAACACTGGCTACTCAGGGTTGGTATTTGCTATTAGCTGGGACCGGACTGGTGGTGGGGGTGCCGGGTCTCTCTATTCAGCTGCCCTATGTCCTCCTCACTCCTGCTATGGCCCCCCAAACCCTTCTGGGCAAGTTCCGTCCACAGCCCTGCCTGCAGTGGCAGTGAGTGGCCAGGCCTGATCTTTCTGCCTCCCTGGGCTGGTCATAGGAATGTTTTTGGTCCCCATTCAGGCAACATTGGGTTTAGGTGGCCCAAGGGGCCAACAGGCAGCAGCGGCCACCATGATAGTCTCCTAAGATATGGCAGATCCGAGTACCCCGGCCCTTTCTGCACACCATGCTAGCCCTTTGCAGCTGCCGGGAGTGCCCGTCCGAGCCCTCCCCTGCTCCCCTTTGACAGGGCCTCGCTCTGCTCCCGCCTGCACATGGGCCCGGGAGCCGCTGGGGCGGTCCACACAAAAGGGCTTGTACCAGCGGAGCTGGTTTCGAAAGCTCTGTGGTTAATTATTTTGTCTCAGTGAAATGAAAGGAGGGTAAACAAACAACAACACGTTAATTAATCTCATCTACGCTTTCCCCCGCTTTCCCCACGAAAGAGGAGAGCGAGAGTTAAATACTGGAGGCAACTTTGCAGTGAGCCTTGGAGCCCCGCAGGAGGGGCACCCAGCCTGCATCCCCGTCTGGGCCCTTCCTCTTGCCTGTGCCCATTGCCTGTGTGGGCCATTGTGGGTGGCCGAGCCCAGGCTCTGTCTCCGGTGAAGAGCAGCCCTCCTCTCCTCCATGCTTCGGTTCTCTACTCCCCTGTCCTGGGGGCTGGCACCTTTGCAGAGCACAGTCTACCATGGGTGTCTGATGGGGCTGACAAGTCCCTCGAAGGCCATGAATGCTGAGCTGTCACAGCCCCCCACCCCCGCCACACACACACACAGGCTGGATAGCTCTTCCAGGTTCCTATTTAAAAGTTGACAATGACCCCAGGTTTATCCCTTGTCAATCCTGGTGTGTGGCCTCTAGGATTGGTCTGGAGTCTCAGATACCCTCAGCTCCTCATGGTCACTCCTGAGCCCTGGGGTTGGTGTGGGGGGGCTACACAGTGCCCCCAAAGAGGGCGACCTCTCTGTCCTACAAATGGAGACCCCGGACTTCCCCCCTCACCCTGCCCCATTGCTCCACACTCAGCTTGGGCTCCAGGCTCAGGCTCACCTGAATGAAATCCTAGCACTGGGGTCAGGCTTGCTGAGCCTCTGACTCATCATTTGTGACACGGGGGTAGCAATCCCCCTCTCCCAGGGCCATCATGCTATCATGAGGATGAAAGCTGGACAGGACACTAAGATGGCCAGCCCTGTTCCCTTCCTTATCTCCCCGCCACCATCCTTGACCTCTCCCCTCCCCCACCTCACCCCCAAGGACAGTGGCCCATGTGCCCTGTTGCTCTCCCGGGTGGTGGACTCGGTGGGGTTTGAAGGCAGTACCAGCCGGTCTGCGCACTGTTCTGGGGGTGGCCTGAGCCCACGTGCCGAATTCCCAGGGCCCTGATTGACCCAAAGGCCTTCAGGTCATCAGAGATGCTGTCCACTCTGCATGTGGGAGCCCCTTCACTAACTCGTTCTTCCCCCCGCAGTGGGGACGGATCAGCCTGATCGTGACAAGGAGGCTGGGCCGGGGAGCCAGGACGGACAGAGGAGCGGAGAGCACCATAGTTTGCAGGTTGACCCGGGTGGATGGGGAACTGGCCCGGGGAGGTTCGGGAGCCCAGACGACCCTAAATCTAGCAGGGAGTGGGAGAGTGCTTGGTCAGGGTCTGGCCAGGGCCCAGGAGGTGGTGGGCCCAGCCACACTGGGGCAGACGTGGGGCATTGACAGCAAGCAGCTTCACCCTGCAGTTGATCCTGTGGGTTACTGATGGCCTGCATTGACCTGTCAACACTGGGACAGTTTGTCGCTAACCTGTGGCCAGCTGCTGCCACAGCATGGGAAGGGGGAGTCTTGGACTGCTCCGAGGCCAAAGCCCCTCCCCCTGTGCACTGTCTTGAGGGTCCCCAGGCCAGCTGCTCTGCCACCCCTGGGAGGGCATCCTCAGGGATGGGGCCCGGCTGGGCCTGGCCCGGTTTGGGTGTTGAAGACAGAGGGTAGGGTGGGTCCCCAACAGCCTTTTGGGCAAGCTGCAGTGGGCAGGACCTCTGTCACTGTGTGCCAAATGACACGGATACCAGGGCAGCCAGTCCATTGCCCATTTCCCTGGGAAATGGTCCTGTCATGCATGCTACACAGAAGGCCTACTACACAGAGGCTCAGAGGGTCCTGGGTGGGTGCTGACTTTGAATTTCTTCTACGGTGGGAAAGTGAGCAAACCCTTAGTTCTGCTGGCCACGCCACTGAGGAAGCCTGCATCATCTTTTGGGGTCTCTGAGCCTTGGGAAGAAGTAACTTCTGGGAAGCTGACAAGGGTCAGGAGTTTCCCCACGTGAGGCTAGGATGGGACCTGTCCCTCCTTCAAGGCCCTTGCATCTGGTCCTCATGTTCGCAGAGCCTTTTAATGGGCAGCAGGGCTGGGAGTCCGGGAGCAGAGGGACCTCCCCCATCCTCTTTGTGTCACAGGCTCCTATCTTGCAGGAGCAGGGCCAAGCCCCAGGTTTTCGCAGCGAAGGCCGTGAGGATTGCTCCAATCCAATTACTGGAATGTGCTCACATCAGCTGGCGGCCCCGAGATCGGCCGGCCCATTTCTGCCTGGATATCTGCCAGGGAGGGGTTGACATGGCAACGTGAGCTCTGAGCTGCTGAAACTTGAAGTCAACTCGTAGCTGGGAGGACAGAAAGAACAACTGGAGAGACCGCCTCTCTGAGTGATGCAGGTCAGACAAATCCATGCAGTCCCTAAAGGCCACATCCCAGAAGCAGAGCTGGGGTCTGGGGTCTGGCATGACAGGCGCCACCGTGGCTGTGGCGACTGCCACCAACACAGCTGCACCGGGTAAATGCCTATCGCCCTTCCAGATCCCAAATATCTGCCTTCCCTTTCTTGAAGTCCTCCCCAGCCTCCCTAGCCCTCCTATGCACAGTCCCCAACTGTCCCTCTGATCAGGCACATTTCTGTTTGCACGTCAGGCCATCCCTCTGCGCCCCCCACCCCAGCCTGGGAGCTGCCAGCGGAGACTCAGGCGAGTCCTAGCCTGCCCCACGTCTGGCTGTGGCAGACCCACTTCTGTCAGCCCGACTCCAAGGGGAGGGCCGTGAGCTGCGCCAGGACAATCAGCACCACAGCCCCCTGACCCCAAGCTGAACAGTCACGTGACCCATGCTCCCTCTGCAGTTCACTGGACCCCTCAGCAAAGAGGACAGCATTTTCTCTGAGACGGAAGCACTAAGAACCTGAAGCTTCTGGAGCCTTCCTGGAGAGTGAATCCAATTCAGAGGAACAAACCTTAGGGCTGGAAGGGGAGAGGCCAAGTCACGGTGACATCTTTGAGCTCCATTTTCCCTGTGCCTGCAGCCAACACCACTCCTAGACTTTCTCGTTAGTAAGTTAACAAAGTACCCTTTTATTTGTGCTGTCACTTCGAGTTACATTTCTATTACTTCCCACCAAAGGGATCCTGCCTACTACATACCAGCTATATGCTCTCTAAAATTCAGTTCTCATCAGTTCCCCTCCTGTGGCGCACCCTGGCCTGCCCACGGGGCCAGGGTGCTCCCTTCTGAGTCCTCGAAGGCCCTTCAACTCCTGGTGCCCAAGGGTTGCACTCAGTGGGCATCCCTCAGGTGACAGCACTGCAGACAGCACGAACACAAACTGGTGTCAGCCGTGCCGGGCAGGTCCTCCTGCTGGACACTGGACATGCTGCTGAGCTGACCCTCTGCACCGTGGTTCCTTCATCTGGTGAGCAATGGGTACCAACCCTCTGTCAGGGTAGTCAGAGATGACGCACGGGCTGCCCTCGCAGTGCCTGCCACACCTCCTGTGATGTTTTTATTGCTGCCACTACTGCTAGTTTTGTTGCTGCAAAGGCCCTCAAGACACAGCTGGAGCCTCAAAGTTTCCTCCTTGTGTGTTTGAGTACTTGACAAAGCAGGCACCCTGCTCTCCCCGCTGAGCGGCGAGGGTGGTGCAGGGGGCGCTGGGGCCTCCGTCTCGAGGTAGAGCTGTCTGCTGTGGGCTGTTTGTGGGAGCCCAAGTCACGGGCTCCTGCAGCAGCCAGGTGCTGGCAGAGGGGCTATAAAATTTTCAGAGAAACTTTCTGTGGGAGCTATTAATGCATCATGTGGTTTCTGAGAATAGGAACAGGCTGCAAGCAGCTCTGTGGCACTCCCTCAATCAGCCTCGGCATTTCCATGTCAGAACTCAGAAAGCCCAGATTAAGCTGATTCTTGCGTGACTGGAAAGCAAATCTCAAGCCAGGTTGGTGATATATGTGCCGGGGGTGCCCGAACCAACCTGTTTAAGATAGTAGCGCCCCGTGTTCAGGACCTGGCACTGCAGTGATACGGGGCAGTTGCCCCGAGAGCCTGGGCTCCATCACAGGAAGGGCTGAGTTTGAAGGTCTGAGCCCCTACCCTCTACTGCCTGCCGTTCCAGAATCATCTATTGGTGACTGAAAAGGGGGCCATTAAGGACAGGCTGGGTGGTGGCTGGCACCTGAATCCACACCTGAACCATTTTGAGCAGCATCTCTCATTCTCGTGGACCCTTGTATTATACCCAAGAACCTGCCTGCTTAGAGTCTGCTGCAAGCAGAAGCCCACAGGGCTCCCACCGGGCCTGTGCTCTCCAGGAGGCAAGCCCAGGGTGCAGGGAGACGGGGGCAGGGGGGCAGGTGAGGACTTCTTCCATGATGAACATCAGGTCTGAGATCACTCTGTTCGCAGCATCTTCTCCTCATGGGCCCTGACAGGGCAGCTCCAGGGCAGCACTGGGGCAGGCAGTCGTGACTGCCAGGGAGGGAGCTCCAACATCCTTAAGTGAGGCTCAAATCAGCGGTCACTGCCAACAGCTGAGCATCTAGATGGGCCCAGTCCTCTCGCCCCCAGTGCTCTGAGACTGCCCAGGTGCTGGGGCCCATGCCTGGACTGAGTGAGCCTTGCAAACAGCCACAGGCGGGGCACCCTGGAACTCCCCAGCAGGTCGTGTCACCTCCCTCAGGTAAGCGCTGTGGCATCTGCCGTGCGACTGAATGCCAGCCTGCAACATGCTCCCTGTTGGCCAGTGCCGCCTCCACCCTCTGGAGAGACCCTCCCAGTGATGGAGACCAGGAGGAATCTGGCTTCTCTCAGGCTCTGCTGTTGAGGCTTCTGTTCCAGCAGAGTCCCTGCTTCCCTGACACCAGAGCTGATGTTAATGGTTCATGAGCCGAATGAGGCTTGGAACACACTTTGCTTGGGAAGAAATGACAACATACTTTCTGTGGGAGTAGAACTTTAAATACACGTCCACACAAATGGTGTGATTGATGCGGACCCAGTGTTCAGCTGCGTTTCAAGTGCAGCCTTTTCTCCGGGGATGGATTGGCCGACTGAGTGGTGTGTAGGCATTTCAAGGCACCAGAGAACACAGATGAAGACAACAAACCTTCCTAAAACAGAACAGACTTGCTAAAATTCTTCTGAAGGGAATCATTTCACATTTGGCCTTAAGTTTTCTATGCAAAGAACATTTAACAAACTGAGTCCTAGAGGAGAATTTATGCAGAGATTAAAAAGCAAATCAGTGCGAATGAGTAAATAAATCAGGCAAAAGCATCTCACCAACCCCCACGGCAGCCTCGGGGAGCTGGGCCTGAGGGCCAGATTTCTGGACCGGGGCTAAATCTCACTCACTACTGAGGGCTGAGGCCCTTGTCCTGGGACCTTTCAGAGACCTTGAGCCCTGGGCCACCGCTATACTGAGGTCCTCCCTCTGCACATGGTACTACAGGAGCCCTTGGCTCAGAGAACCAGCCAGAAGACCATCTCCCCTTGAGAGAGGGTGCCCCAGCTCAGGCCAAACCGTGGGATGCCTGTGGGCCTGTGCAGGGCCTGCCCCACAATGTACAACTGGGAGAGGACTGGGGGCAGCTGGGGCCTGCTGCTCAGGGGAGTGAGGCCTAGAGCTTTGTCTGCATAAGACGGTGAATCAGTCGTTTGTCCAAAGCGAAGACCAGTAGGGAAGAGACAGTGGGGGTCTAGAGTACCCCCAGTTCCCTCTAGGTTCTGCCACCAAAGCTGCCTTCCAAGGGTCTTCTGAGGCTCTGGGTTCCAATTCACCCCTGACCCTCTAGCAGTGGTGGCCCTGTCTACACCTGCTCCTGGCTGTGGAATCCTACACTTCTGAAAAGGGTGATGAGCTCTTGGCTCTGGTTGTGGAGGTTTGTGTCCCCAAATTGCTGGTGAAGACATGCTAATGAAGAGAGTGATGGCACTTTCATTCAGGAGTGACTGACTTAAAATGGGATAAGCATGCTTTGTCCTTGTGAAGATAAGGGTAGATGTCTACTTCTTCGTTCACATCAGCCTCCAGGCCTAGGACAGGACTCTTGCCTCACTTTCTCTGGTCCCTAGAGCAGCTGGAGCCTGCTTTCCAGGCAGGAGGCAGGATTGCACTTCCTGGTCCCCTTGTGGTTGGGTAGATCATGTGACTAGCTCTGACCAATGAGCTGTGAGTAAAAGTGCTATGTGGCACTGCTGGGCCAGGGTACTTAACAGCAGGTGTGAGACCTTCCAGAGTTCTGTCTCTGCCACCTGCATCTGCAGGATTTGAGTTGGTGGCTGCTCTGTCAGCCTGGGTCCCAGGTTGTGGAGACATGGAGCAGGACCCCAGCTAACTCATGTGTAGCTGGAGTGAGAAGAAAACCTTTGATGATAAGCCACAGCATAACCTGTCCCATGCTGACCAACAGGTGAAGGCTTCTGATCCATATTTAATCAGCCTGTTTACCAAAAGTAGGCCTTATTGATGGACCGCTCTCAATTTCCCAGGAATATAAACAGAACTAGCCTTCAGAGCCGCCTCTCTTCCAGAAAGATCTTCATTTTAAATGGTAATAGTGGTGTTCCTCTGCCCTAAAACCTGCTTTGTGTCTGTGGTCCTCAGGCCCATGAGGCATCAGGGGAACTGAGCCGTAATCTTTTAATTTTTAGTGGAAACTGTTTCTGCTCAGAGAAGAGGCCCTGGCTGGCGATATAGGCAGGAAAGTAAACCCGTAGACATGGGGAGGTAAGTCCACTGGAAGCGTCTCGCAGAGATCAGTATAGGGGGTTGACCCCAGGGCCGAGTAGGGCCTGCAACAGATGGGCAGCAGGGAGTGTCAAAGGCGGGCTGCGGTGGACCGCAGCTTGTGATGGAGCCAGTAGCCTGTGCTTGACATCCCGAGGTCAGCCCTGAGAGGCGGGGAGGGGTCAGACCCAGTCGGATCGTGCTGGCTGACAGATGTGTGCCAGGGCTGGCGAGGGGAAGGGCTGGGCAGCAGCTGGTAGTCCGGGGGTGCTCAGGATAGATTTCCTATGAGTCAGCTGCAGCACTGTGACTGCGAGGGATGTCTCACTGCAAGGGCCAAGAAGCTCTGGGGGCAGAGCCTTTGCTTTCTAGGTGTGTATATTTGAGTGTGGGGGTGTCCTCCTACAGGGTGTGGAGACAGGAAAGTGGTAGGTTGTGGGTGGGAACAGTAGTGAGCAAGGGAGGGAGGTCAGGTGGAGCACCAGAGAGCTGAGAACAGGCACTAGGAAGGCAGAGTCACTCAGGAAATCCTGACTGGCTGGCCACGGTGACCACCAGACCCCAGACTGCGGGCCAGGAGGAGATGGGCGTGGGGCGGGGGAGCAGCTATGGAAAACGGGCCTGAGAGGAGGACCCGATGCACCCACCCACCGTTCATCCCTGGCTGAGTCTGTGTAATTCAAACGCTTACAATGCCTGGCATCCTGCCTGCGCCATCAAGACCCAACTGGCTCAAGCAATGGGCCCCGAAAGCCCCACGTGTGGGCTGGGTCTGTGTCCCGCTCTGACGGCCGAGTGACCCTTGGGCTGGCTGGGGGTCTTGGGCAGCCTCCCAGCCTGAGGCTACTGGCACCACCCCCACTGCTAGACAGAAGGCAGACAGGGTGTCTCACCAGGCTTTCTGGTAAAGTTTTGGAAAGAAAATGAACAGAACAGAGGTCAGCACCAATGAGGAAAATTTGTACAGTTCTAACCAGATCTGCTGCAAGCAATAGGCCCAACAGGAGGCTAAAGCTGCTTGATCCTCATCTGTCTCTCAGCTCCCTGCCCTTTGGTGCCAGGCCATCCTCCTTGTTCCCTTCCTGTGCTGGGGACTGCTCCTTCTGAGAGCCACTTGTTGTCCCTTCCTCCCCTGTCCACCCCTTCGGAGCTGGACCTTCCCTCACCTCTTCTCTCTTCTCTCTGTTGATCCCCTGTGAGTCACCTGTTTCCTGGTGACAGCCAGCCCAGGCGTCTCTCCTGATCTCTGACCCCATACATTTGATTAGCAGTTCTTCATCTGCCCCTAAAAAATTGTTTCTCTTCTACTTCTCCAATACCAGCTCTGCCCCTGAGCCGTCCCAGGGACCTGCCTCCTCTGACTCATCCTCTGTTCCACCCCCTGAACCCCTGCCCCCATTCCCATGGCCTGGCATGCTCAGTCCAGGCCTCACCCTCTCCCATCTGGATCCTGCTACTCCACCATCTGGCCCCCCTGAGCTGGCCCTCTGCCTTCTGGTCCCCGAGGCAGCTGGTGGGACCCTTCTACACTGCACATCGGACCACACTGCTCCCCTATTAAACTTTTCAGCGGTCCCAGCTGCCCCCAGGAAGATGCACCTGGCAGAGAAGGAAGGACAGGGAAGGGCAGGCTAGGCCCAGAAGCCTGATGGCTTGGCTCCTCTCCTACTTCTGGAGTCCCAGCATCCCTGCCCTGCACAGTTCCCACCATGCCCTGCTGGACCGCCACGCCTTTGCTGGGGCTCTTCCCTCGTAGTCCACATCTGTGCAAAAGGAGAAGGCCTCAGCAGAGGGGCTTAGGTTTGGAAGTCACAGGGATGATCTCTTCACTAAACCCTAGCCAGTCCCCTACTCTCTGGCGCCACTACTGGTTCCACCCACAACCTACCACTTTCCTGTCTCCACACCCTGTAGGAGGACACCCCCACACTCAAATATACACACCTAGAGAGTAGGGGAATAACCAGAGACCTTTGGCTTAAACAGACCATTTCTCTCTCAACAGCTGGTGGTTCCTGTGCGTTTATCGTGTGTTTGCAGTTGGCACACCAGAGAGGCGACCAGCCCCTCCCATCTTCAGATCTGCCGAGCTGGAAACAGGCCTGAGAGAGAGCAGGCCTGAGCAGTGTTGGTAAATTTCTCCCCTCGAAACAAAAGGAGGGAGACTCTTAAGTACATGGCCTTATGGGGTGACTGCAGGACCAGGGACCCTGCCCTCAGGGCCAACATCGGCAGCCTTGGAGCTTGGGGAGGGGGGCAAGGTGTTCCCCAGCCACCTCAACCTCCAGTCCTGGGGAACGTGAGCTCTGGGTTCAAACTCTGAGGCCCGTGTCCCCTGGCAGGCACTCAGGGTGTCATCCCACCACCTGAGCCTCGCTGTGTGGCAGGCACCTAGATAACAGAAACCCTGAATGACTGACTGATGAGCATCAGTCCTGTCCCCTGCAAACCTGGAGTCCAGCCAGGGTGGCTTCAGCCATCCCACTCATCTGGGGCACCAGCAGCCTGCTCAGGGCCACAGACTCATTCATGCCCTCCTCTCCTTCCTCTGTCCCTGTGGGGTGGGGACACGGCTATGAGCCAGTCCATGGCAAAGACATGAGGGAGACAAGAAATAAGCACCAGACAAGCAGAACTCACAGGTCCACTTCTTGGGGACATCTGAGCAGATGTCACCCAGCACACACCTCCCAGAATGCACTCTTCACACTGATGGTACATCTACCCCGAGTGGGTACCATTGGCCCCATTTACATTTGAGAAAACTGGGACTCAAAGAGGTGAATGACAGTCCCTGGGAGGGGCAGCTAGGTCACCTCACTCCAATTTTCCTTTCCTCTCTACCTTTCTCAGCAAGGCTGAATACAAATGATACACAAACACATTCAAAATACATAAATGAACACTGCTTAGCACCAAGGCCCCCTAACTCCAGAACAAGTTCCTAGGGAAGAGTAAAAAACTCCCCACACCACCTCCCTGGTCCTGCTTGTCCCCTACCCCCATTCCCAAAGAACGAGATCCTCACCCCTTTTTTCCAGTCCCCTGAGGTTACATTTATCACCCATTCTCACTGAAGCCTTGGTAAGGATCCCAATAATCTTCCTCCCTCCATGTGGGCTGTTGGCCTCATCTACCTCTTTTGTTCTTCCATCCGGTCACTGTCACCTTGGGCCCCCCAAACTCTCTACCCCAGCCTGGCAACCCGAAAAACATTTAATCTGCCAATCTTTGAGAGAGGAGAGGTGCCTATAATGGTCTTGCTCTCCTGGCTCCTGGACTGAGGCTCTCCATGTCAGGGGGCTGCTAGTTTCTGCTGCTATTCCTGAGAATGGCCCAGTAGTTGGAATTATTCCTCTGGGATGGATTCAAGAGTAGAGTTACTTAACGTTTCTGCTGTATGTTGCCAAGCTGCTTCCCGCCCAAGTTGTGTGAGCATGCCTGTTTCATGGCATCCTTACCAGCTCTGGGTTTTAGCATTAAAATGTTTTTAAAGAGTGTATTGGATAATGAAATCTAGTTCCATTTTCCAGGATATTTAAATTGTATTCCTTCCTTTTTGTGAGGTGCTGCCCCGATCCTTTTTTATGTGTTGAAGGAGTTTGTATTTTCCCCATAGATTTGGATGTACCAGACATACCCCTCCCCTGGCCTTGTATTCTACAGGAGGGCTGGTTCAGAATAGGACCAAACTGCCTGCCCGATTGCTTAACCCAGAGCTGTGTTTTCAGACTTTTTAACCAAGCAGTGGAATCTTTTCTTAAATAACCTCACAGAGCCCCTCTGTATTAAAAACACTAATGAGCAGCCTATGAGGGAGGCCTGGAGTGCCATCTCCCTCCCTTCCCACAGCCCCTGCCTTACCAGCGGGAGGGCCTCTGGGACCTTCTTTTCCTTCTGTCTGAGGGGGGCGTCACTGCGGAGTCAAGGACCTGAAAGGAGACGATGACCGGTTCACAAAGGTGCCTGGAACTCAGCCCACAGCAGAACAGCCGGGTACAGGTGACCCAGGTACAACAGCCCAGGGGCCCCACCCATACTGCAGGAGGCTCTGCCGTGCCCTCCCCCACCCCTTGCACTGCGGTCCTCATGGACTTCGTGCGGCCAGAGGGGTGGGGTAGAGGCTTGTGTCACAGACCTCCACACTGTGGGGCGGGGAGAGGCAGGTTCGGAGCTCCAGCCGTGGGACCTGGGTTTGATCTGACAGGTGAAGCTGAAACAACTGGACCTCTCCCAGGAGTTTTTTGTGATCTCATCCATGCAAAGAGAGCTGGAGATGGGAGAAAACTGAACCCAGGCCCAGGAAGGGGGCCAGTGGCTCCCGGGCCAGGCGGGTGGAGCAGGGGAGGAAGCGTCTGCAGGGGAAGAACCAGATGGGGCTGAGTGGGGGAGTCAGCAGGCCTGCGGAGGAGAGGCTCAGAGGGGACACTCTAGGAACCCAGTGGGGTCTTTGGAGGGGGCGGTGGCCAGGGGCGCTTACATGAGCAGAGGCCTTTGGAAACGATGCTACTAGCTTCCCGCCTCCCTCACAGACAGCCTGAGGATCTGCTGCCCAAGACACTTGGACCCCACTGGGTGGATCTTCCTAGGTGTCCCGTTCTCTGGCCCGGCTCCACTCTTCTAGCTCTGCTCCTGACCTCAGGTGCTGGCCCTGCCCCCTCTTTCTGTCCCTTCCCCTGACTTCTGACCCAGGCAACCCTCTGAGCTTGCCCTTTGGCCTCAGATAAACAGCCCTGGCTCTTTTGTCCAGTCCCAAGTCCAATCTTGGACTTTCCAGCCGAATCCTTGGCACCTGGCCCGGCCCTTGGACTCAGGCCCAGGAAGTTCAGCCACTCCCTCCCGACTCTGGGCGCGTGCCCCTTGTGGCACTCTTGGGCTCTCTGCCTTCTCAAGCCAGCTCTGCTGCCTGGCCCAAAGTCCGCTCCCACGCCCGCACCCCGAGTAGGCTGACTGCTGCTCCCCAGGGCCCCACCGCACATCCCCTGTCCTTTACGTACAGGTATTTTTTGTCAGTCAGCCAGTTACTATTTCAGAAAAATCTGAAACTGGAGCCCCAGTCCCTCTGCCCACAAGCCAAAGACATTTGCAGAAGGGCTGGAAGGAGTGTCTCCTCACTTGGCAAATAGTTGGCGCCTTCCTGATTAACAATCCACACAGAAGAGCTCCAGTGAGACATAGGTTCCAGTCAGCTGAAGGGCCTGGGGAAAGTTATTTAACCTGTGAGTCTCAGAGGCTCCCTCCTCCATCACACTGGGGGTCACGACAAGGCTGTGAACGGCCCTGGCCAGGACCAAGTGAGCATGAGTACTTGGTGTTGCCAGATCAGGGCCGGAGAAGAAAGCCAGAGCTCCTGGGTCCTTGCTATACTTGAGGTGACCTGTGTCCCCCTAACGACCTTTGTTTCAGTGTGGACACCTTGGCTCATTTCCTCTGAGTTAGGCACCTGGTGGCATCTCTCCCCACCCATAGCCTGGGGAGTCCAACCCACTGAGAGGTCAGAGGGAAGCTTGCTGTCCTGGCCTCCAGGGGAGGCCCTGTCCCCTGCACCTGGGGGACACACCTGCCAGTGGCGACCTGCATAAAACTCTGTCCTTCACCCTCTTGCTGGCTCACCTGACACTAGACCACAGGCTGGCAAGCATCTGGAAGTGGGTTTGAAAGAGGCAGGCCCCTTCGGAGCCATCCGGCTTTCAGCTCTCAGCTCCCTGAGACTCTCAGCTCCCCTGCCTCCTCTCAGAGGGGCGGAGCTCACCCCTCATCTCTCAGTGAGAAGTTTGTCAGAGGGTCTTCATCCTCAGACATTCCCTGAACTGTCCCCCGAGTTGTCCCCCACCAGCTGTAGAGCTTCTTTCCTTTACTGAACTCTTCTGGGGGGGGGGGGGGAGGGGGAAATCCCCTGTGTGTTTTTTCAAAACAGAATTAAATAACAGGAACTAACTATTTAGGGAGGAGTTCCTGAAGGGAAATGGAATCTCCACAACCTTGAAATTATAGGACGTTTTCTTGTCTCAAAAGAAAAGAAAACATGTCAGATCGTTGATATTCTGAGCCAGACCTTGTTTTGCTCTCCTCTGTCCTTTCAGAAACTACCGCCTTTCTCCTCCTTTGAAAATAAGATCGTGTCAAGTCAGGGATTAGAAATGGGGAAAATTCGATCAGCGCCTCCCTCCACCAGCCACACATCTCAATACGCTCCCAGGCAAGCAGAATCAGCTCCCGCTACAGCCCAGCTCGGCATCATCATTCAAAACGCACCGGCAGGAAATGGTGGAACAGAAGGACCTTTCATCCCGAGTGAGCGAGGCCCGCAGCGCTGCTCTCCTAGCTCTGGAAGCTCGAGGTGCCTGGGCTCGGTGGAGTCGGGGCTTCTTGCTTAAATAGACAGTGGGAGTGGGGCAGGGCAGGCCCGAGAGGGCGGGAAATTGGGCCGTTCACCCAGCACAGCAAGGCAGTGTCCATGGAGCCAGCCATGGCTCTGAGCACACGCCTGCTTGCTTGTCCACCAGGGCCTCAAGGGCGCAGGCCCCTAGACCACAGACCAGCACCTGAGGTGACCCCTGATGGACGTGCAGCTCCAAGTGAGACCACATCCCCAGACGCACGGAGCTTGGTCCCCGTTCCCGGATGCCTCTGCCTCTGCAGAGACACAGCCTGGGCAGCAGGAAGAGCTGTGGACTGGGACCGACCTGCATCCCGGACCAGTAAGTGGTGGCCTCAGGCCAGGCACTTCTCCAAGCCTCAGTTTCTACTTTCTTGAAATAATAATAATAACACTGACTTGATGGGTCCAGAAATAATGTTTGCGAAGGGCCCAGCGCCTGGGAGGTTGGTTTATTCAGGCACATGGTGGTACTGGGGCCAGGCGCCTTCAGCAAAGTTCGAGCCCAGAGAGTGTGGGTAACATACGCAGAGTCACACAGCGCTCCAGCTGAGTGTCAGGGTCAGACTTCGAGAAGACCTGAGATAGGTTGGGGTGGCAGAAGTCCCTTTTGGTGAGGGTGGGGAGCAGCTGCTGGCCATGGGGGAAGGTCTTGACTGAACTCCAGCGAAGGAGTTATCTCTAGACCCTCAAAACCAAGGCGAGGAAGGAAGCACGGTTGAACAGGCCTCTCAGGTGGCCTGTGTGCACTTGGTTGAGACCTTGGCGGGGGCGCAGAAGTACCCCAGCCTAACTGCTAGGGATGGTTGGTGAGAGGGCACCACCAGCTGCACGCCCCCACCAATTCATATGTTGAATCCCCAGCCCCCAAAGTTGCTGTATTTGGAGATGTGGCCTCTAAGGAAGAAATTAAGGTTAAAGGAGGTCCTAAGGGTGGAGCTTGATCTGAAAGGATTAGAGAGGCCTTGTAGGAAAGACATCCGAGAGCTGCCCCCTCCTCACAGGGCGAGGGGGAAAGGCCAGGTGAGGACTGCAAGCCAGGGAAGAGGGATCTCACCAGAAACCAAACCAGCCAGAACCCTGATCTGGGACTTCCAGCCTCCAGAACTGTGAAAAAACACATTTCTGTTGCTTAAACCACTCAAGTCTGTTTGGTAGCAGCCCCAGCAGACTAGTGTAAATGGACGAGATTGAGGGGTGGCTCGAGGAGCATGGAAAGGACCAGAAACGGATTTAGAAGTTTGCAGCTCAGGCAACTCCATGGGCACTGAAGTTGCTCACTAACCAGGGCTGAGGTGCCTGAAGGCAGTTGGTGGCACTGAGGGATATTTGCATAGATGTGACCCTGTGACTAAGGGATATTCAGGCCTAGAACTCAGAGGAGAGGTCTGGGCTGGCTCAGGCTTTGGGAATTATGAGTGATGACATTTCAGGGCACTTATCCTTTCTTTTTTGATTGGTCCATTCTAATTCCAATGTCATTATTATATCAGCTTTTGTCTTTTATGTTGTTACAAAAAGTCAGACATTCTCCTTTGCTTTTAAAAAGTATTACTGTGCACAGATTCACCCCAACTTTTAAATGAGCTTGTTTTCTTCTACTTGTACAGAGCAAGTCTTGTTTAGGAGCATAACTGGTATGTGGTTAGAACCGCACATCTTTTCTGAGGTCCGTCTGCTCTTCACTATTTATGATGTCGGTTCTCCTGTTGTTTTATCCAATTTCAAAAGACCGTATCTCCCTGCACTTCCCCAGGTCATTTATCATTCAGAAATTTAGCAAAGGCCTGTTTCTTCCCCTTAGAGTCACACTGGAAAGGCACAGTATGTTTACTTAGTTCTAAGCTGAGCTGGTTTTTCATCTCTGAACACTTTTCCTGCATGATTTCTTTTCTGATGTTTCCCTCATCATATGCCTCATCCCGGTTATTTCTCCTTCCTATTTTGGGGCTATGATACCATTTCCCATTTTTCAAATCCGTTATCCACCTGTTTCTTTTCTTCATCTGTATTTCTGGTTTGATGTTTCATGTTACCCTCAACACCACTGAGTCCTCTGTTCCCTTGTTCTAGTAATGCCACCTGCCACTTCCAGGCGACTTGCAGTTCTTTTACAGTCTTTCCATTGTTCGTTCTGATACGTTCCTGTTAGTAATATTTTGGTCATTTATTTAGAGCTTCTTTGAGGGAGGTTCTGAGTAACTAAGGTCTAGTCTATCTTATTCCAAAAAAGATTTAGGCCGACTTAGATGGTGTTCTACGTACAACATAGTAGGACTTTTTTTGTTTAGCAGTGAGAGAATGAGAGCTAAGGGAAAATAAAGGTAGAAAAAACACAGGCAGCCAAGCAGATCCGAAGACTGAGTGAGGGAAAGGCCTCTTTATTCTGACGGTGGCTTCAGGTGGTGTCTTGGCTTGTCCTTTTGGTACTTGTTGGTGGTGTTGAAATGACCCCTTGTTTCAGGTTCTTACTGAAGGGTGACAGCACAGCAGAGACCCCCATGGTATGACTCTCTCTGCAAGCCCCTTCTGTGGGAAACACTTTCCCTCCCAATGGGGATGGAATTGAAAATTAGCCGAGGCGATTTAAGAGAAATACACGTGAGATAGGTGTGGGCTGGCCGCAGGTAAACAGTGGAACTATCGCCTCCTGCTTGTCTTCCAAAAGCCAGTATTGATTGAGCAACTAATTAGCTGGGTATTTCCTGTGCTCTGCCTCAGATGGTTTCCCTGGTTTTCGGTGGCAAGTGTGAGCTGGGTGGGGAGGGAGGCTCCTCCCGGCCCTCTGTTCCCACGGAACCCAGAGTGGCCTCATTTCACACCTCTTAGGAGACAATTTTCCGAGTGACAGATTGATTGCTGTATGGGTGGTTACCAAAAAAGAATCTATTTTATTAGCTGTTTGTCTTCCAAAGTGAAATCATTTTTTAAAAACTTTATCAAAATGTCATTGTCCCAGGGTTTAAGAACATGCCCCCTGGCTTTGCAGGAGGACCTGCAGACCCTGCAGGTAAAGAGCCAGGTCAGGGTCTGGGCCCAGCCCTGGGCGGATGAGCCTGGGATGTGGCTGCTCAGCCTTAGGCTCTCTCAGGAGCGTGCTCAGGGCCAGCTGGGCACCAAAGGGATGACATCAAACCTCATCCTTGAGCCTGAATTGTCTTTTTTTTTAATACATCAAGAAAAAAATCTAGACACTCATACACATGAGAGACTATGTGTAGGTAACTTCACTTCCTGTTTGAGGAGGAAATAGAGAACATTCCATTTATTCAAGGAACCACATTAAGCAATTAAAAAGTATTTGGTGTCATACTGATGGCAGTTAAAGATAAAGACGGGGCGGGGAGTGGTGTTGGGTGGGGGACTCAAAGTGGTACAGGAAGGCGCTGCCCTCCCTGCTCCAGCTCCCAGCTCTCAGCCTCAGGGCAGAGACTTATCCAGAGTTAAGGCCAGTCCTCCCATCTCTGCAGTCCATTCTAGTCCCTGCTGCCCCTCTTCCCTGGCCACCACCTCCCCTCAGGCCTTGTTTCCTGCCTGCACGGTTATAGCAGGCCTACGCTGGAGCCCTTCCATCATGCTCCGAGTCCAAGCCCGATTCCCACCACGAGCAGCTGAGTTCATCCGGCCCTTGTTCAGCATCTCCGGATCTCCTCTGAGCACAGATCAAACCCTTCTACCTACCAGGCGAGCGGGCCCTGCCCTCCTCAGCCTCACTTCTGCCTTTCCCTTCCTCCCACTCTTCCCCCTGACAGCCCCGATCTCTGGCACTCATCTTTCCTGGAACATGCCATGCCCTTTCATGCCTCCATGCCTTTCTTTACACGTGCTGTCCCCTGAGTCTGGAACACCCTTCCTGGATGGTCCGCCGGGCACCAGTCCTCTAAGGCTCCGTTCTACAGCTCTCACCCCTGCCCACCCACTGGGCTTTGTACCAGCAGCCCCCTCAGCACTGAGCACAGAGCCCAGTCCCTGAGAGGCAAGCAGGGAACCTTGGCTGAATTAATAAAATGGTTTGTAGCCCGGTCAGAATGTCCGTCATCAAAAGGTTCGATTCCTTCTGTACATACAGACCCATGCTATGAGAAATCGCTCCCGGTGGTTTGAACTAGCACGTCAGTTAAGCTGTTTTGTGTAAAGGGAGACACATGAAATTGTAGCCTTAGCGGTGAGAAGACTCGTGTGGATGCTCATGAGTGGGGTTAGCCCCCAGAGCTTGCTGAGGTCACCATCTTCAACATTTGGGGGCATCTACTGTATGCAGGGGCTGTACTGAGTGTCGCACGCATGACCTCCTATTTAACCGTCTAAACACTCTAGGGTGGCTAGGTGTCATTGTTCTGACATTCAGAGGGGGAAACCAAGGCCCAGGGAAGGCGAGTGACTTGTGTTGAGTCACATGGCTAGAGACTCTGGATAAGACTTATGCCTGGCTCATTCTGCCTAGGGGCTCTGCTGCTCAGGAGGCACCCACAGGCCAGGAAGAACAGCCAGGGGTCTGGGACAGCTTGGAGCCAGCCCCAAGCCTCTTGGCTGCTACCCTCCTCTTTCCCAGGGGATGTGAGGTGGATGCTGCCACTGTTTGTCCTTAGCACCTGAGTGTGAATTGGCTCACAGCTTGTTGGCTTGGACAGAAAACTGGTGAGGCTTGGAAGGTGTGAACCAGCAGGAGCCAGGTTGAGCTATTATTGGGGGGCCAAGGGTGTTGGGGAGACCCTCTGGCTGAGCCCCACTGTCTCTCACAGGCTTCTTCAGCCTTGTCTCCACCATCCATTCTCCACACAGAAGCCAGAGTGGTCTTTCTGCCCGCAAACTTGCGCCCCCTCCCAGATAAAACACCTCCACTGGTCCCGGGGTAAAACCCACCCCCAAGTCTGCCACCCCCTCATTCTCACTCTTTGTCGGCCTCACTCTCCCCAGCTTGCACCTCCAGGGCCCTCCCGGTTCATCCCATGGTCTCCGGTCTCTCTCAGGGCAGGCCCTTCTTCATGCTGTCCCTTGACGCTGTCCCCTCATGCTGGAGCCACCCACCTTGCCTGGCTGGCTGCTCACCTTCAGGTCTCAGCTGAGAAGTTTCTTCCTCTGGGAGCATTGCCGACCTCCCCCTGCATTCGTGTTAGGGCCTCCTTCCGGGGGCACACACCGCTCCCGGCCCTGCCTCAGAGGTGAGCTCGGAGGGACTGGGACCAGTGTCACCAGTCCTGGCCACCGGCGTGCAGACAGGCTATTGGGAAGGACAATGGGGAAGGGGAATGTTCCCCAAATGCCACCCTTCCAAGGGAGATGCTGAGTCTGATTCTGGGGTGTGGGGGACCTCCCAAAGGGACGGGGACTGTTTAAGAGGTAGGCAGGTGCCTATAACATGCCAGCTGTGCCACGTGGCCCTGGGATGAAGCCACATGTGTGGATGCCCGTTCTCAAGGACAGCAGGCAGAGGAAAAAGGGGGTCAGGGACAGAACCTTAGGGCTCATTCCATTTTTGGCTTGGTGAGGAAAGAGGAGCCAAAAGGAGCGCTTGGGAGAAGGTGGAAGAACGCAGAAAAGGCGGCGAAAATACAGCACTGTTTTTATTTAGTTCTCAGATCATCTTCCTTTTTCTTTTTCACTTAGAACAGTCGGGAAGGGAGGGCCCTACACTGCAGTCCATGCCATGAGAAGGCCGTGTGTTCCGAACCCTTCTCTATTTTCACCTCCCTGACACAGCTTCTTTGAGACCAGAGGAGGGAACCTGGCCCGCAGTGGCCGGCGGTGGCCTGAGCCGGCGTCTCTAAGGCAGATGTGGCCAGCCATCACCTCGCTCTCCAGAAGCCACCAGAAAGCTGGTTATTCACTTCTCCTGACCAGAAATAAATGCATCAGACACACATTCTCGGGCAATCTTGAGAGTTGCGAACACAAAATTACCCCATAAATCACTTTTGTTTCCTTTCCTCAGTTCAAAGTTGGGGTTTTCTGTTCACATTAGTTACATTCAAATTGGACAGTAATGATTATTCTTAAAATAGCATGTCCATATTACCAAGTTTAGAAAGAAAAACCACCCAGGAATGAAGAAATGTGGGCACATGTGAAACGCTATTCCCTCGACCGCAGAACCTTTTATGAGCCTTGGTGGGGAGCCTGTCAAGTGGGATCCGTGGCAGAGCACACCACGGCGGCCAGGGCCGGTGTCTGTGGTCGCTTTTCATTCTGTTCCCGGCACCAGGTCAAGGAAGCCTTTGACATGCGTGGCCAGGAGCTCTAGGGGGTTGCCAACCTCTAATTATGTTTCTGTTTTTAAATATTGATAAACAGTCCTTCTGTTGATTCAAACGTGTTTTTAAACACCGAGCCTGTAGTTGTTGGCTCTGAACAAAGAGAGCAGAGCCCCTCCCTGCGCCTCCCTGGACTCTCATTCAAACACCGAAGGAAGGAACTGTCCCTCTGGGTGGGGGTGGCAGGAGGTCACTTCAGGATTCAAAGTCTGGCCTGGCTAGGCTGCAGGCTGAGGCCCTGCTCTCCCCAGATGGGACTTCTGGCCTCTGCTACTACCGAGGCTCCTCCAGCTTCTCTGGCTGGAGGTGTGGGGGTGAGGCAGGAGGGGCCACTGCCCCATGGTGCATCTGGTCACCACCTTGCTTCACGTGTGAATGTCAGTCCCTAGTCCCATAGGCTTTGGATGTAAACAGCACAACACTGGTATCCTCTGCCACCCCCCGCCCCCCGCCGCCACAACTGCTACCTGGGATGGAGGGAGGTGGGACTGGAGGAGACCCCTTCTATCTAGTAGGGCCAAGGGGTCCAGAGGAGCCTAGTGTCATCCATCCCACCTTGGGGACACTGACACAGAAGGACCCTCCAGGCCCAGGCTCCCCCAGAAGCAGTGGACTGCAGCGTGGGGACCAGTGCTGGTCCCCGTCCCCCTGGGAGGACTTGGAGCCCAGCCGTTCCTTGCCTGGACTGCCCGGTTACCATCCTCAACATCGCTTCCGTAGTGACCACATCCAGAGTGAAGCACCTCGTTATAAACTGCTGCATCAGTGATGTCCATGGTACTCTGAAGGCCCTGGCTCCATGGAGCTCAGGCCAAGTTCCTGAGGTCATCACATCTCCCTGCTCTGCGCCGCAGGGCTGTGCCTACTCTTGTCTTCACCAGTCTACAGATGAGGGGACCGAGGCCCAGAGACGTAAAGCTTGTAGCCCGAGATCGCAGTGGAGCAGCTGAGATTTGAACCCAGGTCCACCTGACTCTGAGACTAGAGCTCTCCTCAAGGCGCTCTGCCACAGGGCCTCCAGGTCCCACTTCCTGCCTTTGGCAAGTGGCCCCTGGAAGGGGCCACCCTCAAATGAATGCCTCAGGGTGCTGTGGCCCTGGGCAAGGCTCGAAGGCTCTGTAGTGGTCATGGCCACCTTGGGGCTTGTTACTGCATCCGGGGTAGCTCTGCTGGGGTGTCCCCTTTTCCAGGGACCTCGTTGGCATGACCCATTTGGGCTCTAAATTTCAGAGGTAATTATGGGCCAGCTTAGTGACCGTCAGGCCCTTCTGCTACATCCCAGGAAATGGCCCTAACCTTGTTACACGGTAAATCAGACATAATCAGCTCCTAATTGAATAGGGTGGCTCTGAGTAACGTTTCTCAAGATATAGACGCCGGTCCAAGGAGTTAGACAGCAGCGGTAGTTGGGTTAGACTCGGACGAAAATCGACCTGCACTTTCTAACAGCCTAAAAATACTAGTGGAGGAGACGAACTTTTTCAGTGCCATAGTGTGTAGGTGCACACGCTCTTACGTTGAGGGCAGACTGGGGGCAAGTTTCAGACTGCCCAGCTGCACCCCTGCAGCCTCACCCTGCCATGGTTCACCCTCCAAACCCTGACAAAGGTGCTCAGATCCCTGGAGCACTGCTCTGTTCGGACTGAGCCTGGGAGACTCGGGACCGCCCTTGCTGCCCCTTCTGTGCCGGAGGGCGGTAAAACTCTTAGCTTCCTGCCCCAGCCTCCCTTGGCTGCAGGAGCTTGCCTTGTAGTCCTCCCACAAGCTCCAACGCCCCCTCACCTATACCAGGGCTGGCTAGTGACCTTTCTCTGATCCAGAGAACAAAAGTAATGTGTGGGAGCTGTGTGCAGGTGCTAAGATGGTTCTGGTGTGCACATCTGTCACAATCTGAGGACAGGCTTTAGGCTAGAGTCATGATTCAGTCAGGCGTGTCATCTGGGCACCAGCTGTAGGGCAGGGCCCACACGAGTCAGTGGACACTAGTGGCGTATACTACTGGTGGAAGGTGTGGGGCATACTCGCAACGGTCTGTTACACAGCACCGTGGGGGCTGCGACTGAGTGTTGAAGGCACTGGCTTGTCGGAGCCTTTCCTGCCTGGATGCTGGGGTCTCAGTTGGGAATGCTTCCCCCAGCTAGAACGCAGTTCCCCTAGGAAGTCAGTGTGTGCTGAATTAAGAGCCTTCCAGGAAGATGCTGAGGAGGGCAAAAATGGCTTGTCAGGACAGAGACAAACTCTGCTGATTTGCCAGTGAGGAGGTTTTGTTCCTGCAGTGACGACAAGCCAGTCCTGCCTCTTGAGGCTGGAGAGTGGATTTGCAGCCTCTGGGTCAGGGTGCAGCACACCAAACGCCATGCCCCTCCCACCCCAGGGCCTTTGCTTCTGCTGTAACGTCCTGCCCTCAGACACCCACATGGCTCACTTCTTCACTTTATTCAGGCCGCTACTCAAACGTCACCTCCTTGGAAGAGTCTGTATCATGCTGTACAGAATAACACCCCTTCCATTACCCTCTCCCCGTAACCCGTCTCATTTTTCTTTCTAAGGCATCACTGCGTTTGCATTTCTATCTTGTCTTTCTGCCTCCACCAGAAGGCACGGCCCCTGAAGGCAGGGATCACGTCTGTCTGTTCCCTTTGGATCTGTGATGCCCAGGCAGCACCTGGCTCAGAGGAGACATCGAAGCAAACTGGCTGTGGGCTGGAACTGACCTCCCTGCAGGGGAAAGTGTCCCAGCCTCGGCGCCACCCCCGTCCCCATTGCCACTAGCCTGGAAGGAAGCTGCTTCTTGGTGTCAGGAAGGCCGGTCTGACCAGTTAAGACCAAACATGAGTTCTCAACACCCAGGGGCTTTTATTCCTTTCTTCTAATCATTCTTCGTGACCGTGGGGTCTGTGACCATTTTGGAAGTGGATTTGGTGTGAGTAACTTCTTTCCTAGCCTAATTCTTTACAGAAAAGAAAAGTTTAAAGTGAATGGACTTGCTGGTGGTTGGCTGCTTGCATGATAATTTGCCCCAGCTCCTTTCAAAACCAGGGCTGGGCATCATACCCTGAAGAACACCCCATCCCATCTTCCTAAACAGAGGAGAGAAGGCCCCCATTCTCTCGTGGCAGCACTTACTGAGTGCCTGTGACTAGAGGGGCGACAAAGGAGTCAGAAGGGCCAAAGTCCTTAAGAAGAGCTGTCAGGAAGCTCATGCCCTCCATCTGCAGGGAGCGCCAGTCCTCCTGGGGAGGCCACGCCTTGCTTGGCTTCTCTGTTCTCTCCTCAAGTCCCCATGACCACAGCTCAGCAAGTGCAAGGGTGAGTGTGCAGGGGGTGGGGCAGAAGGAGGGTCTGGCAAGGAACCTGCAGTGGCAGGGGGGCAGGGACAAGTCAGAGTCCCTGAGGGAGGGGGTACCCCAGACCACCTGCCGCCGAGGCTGTTGCCCCCAGAGGCTTTCATGTTTGCAGCCCGGCGCGTGCAGAACCTGGTGTCACAGCAGCCTGAAACGCTGTTTCCAAGAATATAACTTAGAAAAGCAAGCTTTCCACAGGAAGTGGAGATGAAAAGGTACTGTTACTTGACAGGGCCACACCAGCGACTTGGAACACTGTGTGGGAGACCTCATTCTTGGCAACACCCGAAGCGGGGCAGCCCCGAGTTTCCTCTGCTCCTCTAGTCACGTGTCAGACTTCCAGGGCCCCGTGGGCCAGGCTGGGGTGGAAGCCGGCTCTTAGGCTGACGTGTGGTAACTCTCAGAAAATGGAATTTTCCTCTTCTGCTGATTTGATTTTTAACTTTCGGAGTTTTTCTTTGGTGGAATCTGTAGCATCAGGGTGAGGACTCATTTCTAAGGTACTATGCGTGGGTGGGGACACAGCATTTCTTTCCCCATGGCAGATGCATGGATGAGGTTTTGGGGTCGCAGCCTCGGGGTGCACGGCTGCCCTGCATCTTCTGTCCTGCTGGCCTGGATTGCACGGTTCTCAGGACGCTGTCGGCGGTGCAGCGGGTGTCATTAAAGGTGATGCATGGCATCGTCCCGTCTGGGAGGCCTCGTGGGCCTCTCCCAGCATGCACCTAGCTACACTCAGAGGAAGATGGTGACTTGGGGTAAAACATGTCGCCCGAGAGCCCTTTTCCTCTTTCATAAATGTAAGTAAGCATGGCACGGGCCCTAGAGAAATGCCAGCTCAGCCACACGATGGCAACCCCCCCACACCTCCGCTCAAGGCATGACCTTTTCACAAACCCTCGCCTCACTTCCCCTCCTCGATGGAGACTTCAGAGGATGATGTGGGCACATTATCCTCTTCCAGCCCAGCCTCACCCCTGAGAGTAGAAATCCAGAGTCATCCTCTGCTCTCAACCCAAGACTTAATAACAACGAACACAGGGCGAGCACAACCTTTATGCCAGACACAGTGCTGAGTGCTTTTCCTCACTAAAGCCTCTGCCCTGAAGCTTGAAGGAGGTCTGAGAAGACCCTAGCAGGCACAGTGTTGGCCCTTGGTCAGCAGCAGAGCGGGGACTGGAAGCCCCTAGGGTCTGACTCCTGTGTTCTTCGCCATTCTTCCATGGAACCTGTTGGGTGATTCATTTCTCTTCTCTACCCAGAGACAATGAGGCGTAAACCAGAATAAAAGGGGGCTATTATGATATCACTATTTGCCGTTTATCTAAATTAGTTAATAAATCATGGAGCTGCTTGAAACAATATACATGTCAGCCTCCTGAGTATCTAGTTATCGCTTAATGCCATTTGATGGTGCCTCTGGTATAATTAACACTAGCAAAAATGATATTTCTGTGAAATGAAAAGTGAACGAGAAAATAAATCTAACCCACCCTCCTCTTCCTTGGGGACAGGGCAACAGGCCCATGGCAGCAGTTGGCTGCAATGGCTTGGGCTCGGAGGTAGATGAGCAAACCTCCCCAGCCCTCTCCCTGCCAGGACGGTGCCCGGGGAATGGGGAAGCCTGTCGCCACGGTAGCAGCAGGCCCAGCTGAGAGATGCTCACCAGCCCCAAATAACTTCGTGCCCATTCATCAGCCTCAGCGTACTTGGGCATTTGCCACCGGCGTCTCCAGATGTTTGCCTATATCAGATGTTGATGCGGTTCAGTGTTTTCATTGAGAGCCCGTAAAAAGCTCTGGCTGGTTGGGGATGCTTATTGTTCATTTTATTTGAGTTCCTTATCATGTGCAAAATGTTCCAGGCACCATTAGGAGACACAAAAGACTCAGAAAACACAGTTTCAGGGGGCGGAAGCTCACCGAAGCGTGGAGGAGACACGGCCACATGGACATTTACAAACATTTGCTGAACACAATCAGCTGGTAGAATTGAAAGGCTCTCACAGCAGAACATCAGGGCATGAGATGGTGGGGGGGCACGGCGGGAGGAGGCTGAGGATTTAATGCTAGCCGGAGGGAAGCTTCTCAAATCAGATGGGTGTTCCAAGCTATTTGCTCATTAATGTGGCCTTCAGATTAATTCTCAGGGAGATGGGGGCTGGGGGCCAGACATGGATCAAGAAAGATTAAAGGGGACATTTGAAGTATGGGTTCAGGCACATGATAATTATTGCTTAGCCATAAACGTAGCTTGGAAAGATGCACTGATTCACATATAGGTTGCTAAGGGCATTTAAGGGAAAATAAAACATCAGTGATGAGAACTGTTCCCATCAATTTACCAAATTCATGTCTGGGGCGATATCGTGGAAGTGCGGGGAACCCTGTTCGTTGGTGTGAATCACAGAAAGCTATCTTCCTTGGACAAGGACAATTTAAATGATCGATAATCTCTTGTGAAAGAATACTTTGAGGCATTCCTTCTTAAAATTGACTTCATTTATTCTCCCCCTTTTACAGAAATAATTGTGAATGTTTATAACAAAAGATATGACTGTG